>JASVER010000023.1:5578223-5624732 GCA_030449065.1 Oceanodroma leucorhoa
AAAAATGTGTGGATGTGGCGCTTCGGGACATGGTTTAGTGGGCATGGGTACTGGGTTGATGGTTGGACACGATGATCTTAGAGGTCTTTTCCAACCTTAATGATTCTATTCTATTCTATTCTATTCTATTCTATGACAAGTTTGGAGATGATGAAGTAGTTATAAATTTTGATATAATTTCCTTTATATTGTCTATGGTTCTCCAACGTTCTGTCAGCTGCAAAGTATGTGCAGGTGCTACTGCTTTTTAGCCCAAGACCATCTCATAGCAACGTATACCTCTGTAACCCCACAGATCAATTATGGTGTTTCTTTCGTAGTGGTATTTCCATAGATCTCCTTTGTCAGGCTCAGAGGGCAGCAGGACTGTTTGCTCTCCAGCTTTAAGCTGCCCCACTCAAATTACACTTGCCCTATGTTCTTTGTATTGCATCCCTATAAAGTGGCAGTTTGATTTTAAACTAGTGGTGTTAATTTTAGATTTTGGCTGCATTGGATGCTTTCTCCTTTGGCTGTTGCCTTCACAGATATCACAGCAAAATAGAATTTTCATTATCTTGTATTGACTTAAGGGGTGACAGGACCTTTGCTGCTAGATGAAACATGCTCTGTCTTGAAATTTGTGAGATTCTCCTTTATATGTATTAATGTTTTGGATTGTGGGTTTTTGGGKTTTTTTTAGGTAATATTCCAATTTAGGTAATAATAAAAAATGTTTAGTTTGACAGGAGTTGGACTTTTTATTTTTCTTACCTTTTTTTGCCTCAGTTTTTTTTTGTGGTCTTTTTCCTTTCAGATATTTATATCCCCCCGAAGGAAAGCATCAAAGCCCATGTGCACATCACTTTCTGCTCAGGAAGGTTCTTAAATATAGCACGCAGGTGCCTAGTTCCCACTGAGGTCTGAGTCACCTACTGACATGCTTAAGCTTTTGTTTGTGTGTGTTCTTAAACAGCAACTTCTATTTAATTTTTATGAGAGAACTCCCCTTTAATTAATAAATTGTTTTATTTGGTAGAAGAAACCACATACCCTTTGGTGGATGATGAAGTGGCATTATAAATGACTGGTGAGATCTGAAAGTTCTTGCTCTGCTTTACTGCTTTTGTCAGTACTAAGTAAATGCAAAAGCCAGGCTTGGTCACTCAGCCAGGTGCCTGGCGTGGAGGGGAACAGACATAGCACAGTTCACATCTATGTGGCTCATCTTTTCTCCCACCAAAGCAGGACGGTCCTGTCCCTACTGCTTATTGTGGTCATCCCTGGCTCACTGCAATTTCCAGAACGATGCTGGAAAATTGCCTCTAGGAGGGTTGGCTGGGTTGGGTCCTGTTATTACATCCACACTGGAGCAAGGGGTTGCAAGGGTGGTGCAYGGCCCTCCAGGTAGCAGTATTTGGTACTTGCGTTGGAGGAAAGGTTGGATTCTGGATCCCAAGGCAGGTTGTTCAACATTCAGTAAAAGATATTTGTGGTTTTAAAAGATTTTTTAAAAATCCAGCTCTGAATTTTGTAGCTCTTAGTTAACTTTGTTAGAGTATTACACATGAGGAAAAWACTGAACTCACACTGAGCAAAATCTAATTAAAAGCATGAGAAAATTTTGTATAAGCATTATAAGAATGAGATCAGTGAGGATAAATTTACATTTACTGTGTTCCCATACTAGTTTCACAGTCCTATTCATCCTGCTATTGCCTTCTCAGACAATATTTCAGCATAGCTAAAAGCCTCTGCAGCTTGACTAAATTTTCTTGGCCCACCCTGTCTAAGGCATGACTATGGTAGTGCAAAGGATGCAGGCATGCTACTGCATGCCTGCAGAGAGATAAGGCTTGTGTGGTGCAAAAGGAAGCAAATAACAACTTGCTTCTGAGTGTAAACTGGAGCAGCTGTGGACTGCAGCAGCCACCTAGCCAGTTTAACTGGTTACGAACAGTGGGTCCATGTGTTAGCATTCAGCGTGAAATCCCATGCCCGACTTTCTTGGTAGGCTTTAGGAGGCAGTGTTTGGGAGCTGGGAGGAAGACGAGGTAGGATCCAGAGGCAAAGCTGGAGGTGCACCAGGCAAAACAGAAGTGAGATGGAGATTAGCTTTCACCTTTTGAGTGTGATTTAACATTAGAGTTCAAGAAAACTGTTCCTGCCATGTTTTGAGTGACCGACCTGGCTGCTTCACCCCAGTTGAGGGTGAGGGTGCTGTCCTGYACACCGGGGCTTTGCAGGAGCAAGGCCTCTGGCAGCAGAGGGCTTCAGCTGCCGGGGCTGCAGAGTGGAGCAGGGGCAGACCTGCGTGGGGAGGGAGAGAAAGGGGCTTGGCTATGGTGTTGCTGCCAGTATCCATTTCTCTCTGTGCTTCATCCAAAAATCTCATTTATCTGAAGATATGGATGTGGTCCAAGTGGTATAAATGGTTAGCTTCCAGCGCATGAATAATGTGGAGAAGACTGCTTACGAGCTGGCGAAATGCAGGGTTTGGGGGTGGCTGTGGAGAGTGTGGAGTTGCACAGTGACACTGGCCTTTTCCTGTCCCCTGACACAGTCATAGGGGGTTGTGAATGGAGGGCTACAGGCACTTGCTCTTCTCTGCCTGACAGCTACAACCCAGGATGATGCCAAATGGTGGCTTTGAATGGTGCATTTCTCGGTATGTGGTGTCTGACGGTAAGAAACCAGGGTGCTCGTCATTTGGTAAGTATACTGATCCTGGTGTCATTCGGGTGTTCATATTCACAATTACCACTACCTGATGGGGAAAAAATGAAAATAAATCCCACATACTTTATTTTAAATCTGTGAACCACTAAATGACATGTGATGTTCTGGGCTATTTGTCCAGTAGAATGCAAAGAAACCCGTCATCTCTGGCCTCTTTAAAATCACTGAGAGTTTTTGGAGAGAGGCAAGGGGGGCAGGACAGGGCAAGAGGGTGCCTGGAGGAAGGCTGTGTGGCTTGATAAGCACTCCTCTCCCACCACGGCAAAGCAACAGCAGCTTTGGAGGGGATGGTATTTSTACTCTTGCCAGCTCTGGGCTTTGGCTTTTACTGCTGCCACCTGTGCCATGGGAGGGTGCAAGGAGCAGGAGACATGTAAGGAGTTTGTACCGTCTCTCTGAGAGCTGCAGAATAGGGTGGAGTGTGAGGAGCTGCTCTGAACCACCGAGGGCCGGGAGCAGAGAGCTGGCACACATGGGCTGCAAGTCGGCAGTGTGAGAACTGAGGTGTCCTCTCACTGCAACTTCTGCTCAGCATCTCACCYGGCAGGACTCAGTCTGAAATATCTTGCTATGGGAAAGCAGGACCTTGCTGCAGACGCCTGGGTGTTAGCAAATGGGTGCTCCTTACAGGGAGCAACTTTTGAAAGCTGCTTCTCCCCCCACCCTGTTGATCCAGATCTGCTCCACTGGCCAGTGAGGGGGATCAAGAGGAGAATCATGGAGCACAAGGGGGAAATGCAGACACCTTTTCCTATGAGCAGTGATTTAATGTGTGAAAAAACAGCTGACAATCCCTTTCCTGTGGCACGGGGGAAAGCTTCCCTTGTGACCTTCTCACCAACCCCTTCTATGTGAAAACTTTTCTTATTCCTGCACTATATTAAACAACGCGTATTTAACCAAGCCTTGCTAATGTCTGAGCCGGAACTAGGGCAGGGAGTTTTCCAGAAAAAATGGGAAATATGATTACTGCTTATGTGAAGTATGAGCTGTCTTGGGGAGGGGGGAGGCAGGAGGACGTGAACAGCAGCAATATGGTCTTTAGCAGGTGTCGGGGAGAGCAGAATCTAATGAGAATCATAGAAACACTTGAAAGCTTTTTAACTCCATACAGGATTTGCAGGAGCTGTTGATAGGAAACAGTAGTGATCCAACTGACAGTTAAAGAGATGAAAGGAAGCCCTTYGGATTAAATAAGATTTAGGAAATAAAAGGATTAGTGCTAGACAAAAGCTAGATTTAGGGGTTTATTTAACCAGTGCAGTGTGGCATGATGGGGTGTGGGGCATCAGAAAGGGGATGAAAGACAAAATAAAAAGACGAATGCGGGAGGTAGTAGGGAGGCAAGGAATCAGCACATCTCCAAAAACCCTTCACAAATCTTCTTATAATTGAAAATGGCACAAAAAAAATAGTTTTCATTCGCAAGCCCAGCTTCTTTACATAGTAACAAGAAGTGTTACAATGACAAGAAATCTTCTGTGATGGGGCTGTCAGCTCAAATCCCTGCCACAGGAGAGAAGAGCCTATGTTGTCAGCATACTTGCACTTCTGATAGAAGTAGATATCTGATAAGGTAAAATCAGATTTATGTAAAACTACCACTCTATTAGATTCATAAGTCATTGTGTTTTCTAGTAGGTGCTGTTGAAGGACCATTCTTGYTTAAGAGGTCTCCATTTGGGGGTCACTAGTGAAGTTGATGGTAGTCATGGAAATTACTAGTATGCATATTGGTGGAGCCATGAGCRTAGACCTCCTTCAGGCAGCATCTGTCGCAGGAACATTTCATCTTGTAGCTGAAAAAACAGGACTGATGACAGGTTTCCAGAGCTCAACTTCTCAACTTCTGGCTGAATCATCKGTAGGTGAGCATTTGTACTATTAGGGAGATATGGAAAAAAAGAATACAGTAAAGAACTTGACTTGAATGGATCAGTTATTCACTTAGCGACTCCTCTGAAGACAGTAGAGTGGCTACCAGTGGGTTTGGCTCAGACCATAAGACAGCATAGTCAGGTAATTGTGGATGCTTCTGGTTTCTAGCAAGTGCTATGTGGAGAAAACATCACCTCCTCTGTTCCAAAGACGCTGTTGCTCCAAATCCTCCAGATAGTTATGAACCTCTCTAGTGTGATAGAGGTATCAGAAGAAGAACAAATGCACTTTTTCCCCCCCTTCAAGTCTCCAAAGTGAGATTAGGTTCTTTTCTTGTCTAGGTGCAAAAGAAAATGTATTTTGTGGCCTCATTTTACCAATAGGAAGATTTTTTACAATCATAGGTAGTTGTGACTGGACTAGGAAGGTTTATAATGCTTCGTGGATGTTCAAATTAAAGTAATCCAGATTTCTTCTGCCAGAGTTTTTGGAAAGATGTTAGCATAGAAATGTTTCTTCAGACAATATTTTCATTTCACTTGTCCTGTTAACATACAGGAATGTTAATAGAGTTAGCAAATAGCTAATAGGGTTAACAAAAAAATTAAAAAGTTAGGAAATGCCTTTATTTATGTTTCTTGGGAACCTTTTATATGATGCTTCGTGGTTTGGTCCCTAGGATGGCCTAGAGTAGTTTTTTCACTGAACTCTGACCTGAATAAGAAATCTAGATATAAATAATAGAATTAAATTTTATTTTTGATTGCTTTTTACCTTTTATACTGCTCTCTGTAGAGAGATGAGTGTTCCAGTTGGTTGGCTTTGAATGGAAATGGAAGCTTGACTGAAAATTTACAGAGTGTGCCTAAGAGACATTTTATTTGTTCAGTAAAATGACCTTTAATATACTGACTAAATAAGAAAATATTAATAATTTTTTTCACCTAAATTACTCCTTTCATTTATTTTATTATTGGTTTTGTCCAGTTAAATGAAAGCAGTTAAAACTTGTTTTTCTTAATAAGCTGGTCACCACATTATTAATATAGAAGTAATACGGTCCCCATGCAGACATAATTTTCAAAGGTACTTAGATGTCTGCTTGGATTTTCCAAAACACCTAGCTGGATGAAGTGTCTAATAACTCATGATGTCAGGGAGCATAAGTCAGCATCTGTAAGTGCTTAGGTACCCTTGAAATTGGGGGTTTCAAAGTTTGCTTTAAATAACTTGCCTGCAGCCCCAGACTCCTTGACTGTGTCTTCCCACTTCCAAGCAAATGCAGGCAAGTCCAAGGGGCAGAAGTGTCACTCTTCAGACCACCCTGCAGTGTAAGTCCTTCCTGGCCTCTCAGCTCTGCAGCCTTGATCGCGCCATGTCCTTGCTTTTCAGGGCTTGAATTTACAGCCTGAACAAATGTCCTGTAACAGTAGGCTTTGTTCATATGCACTTCAGGAGGAGAGTGGGTTTGCTGGTTTGGTTGATTTATTTTCCCCCCTCTTTTTTAAAAATCACAATGTATACCCACCAAATCCTGTTGCAGGGCACCCAGGTGACACCCAGGAGACACTTGTGGACTTCCTTTTGCCCCCAGCCCTTCCTTTCCCAGAGCGGATAACTTGGCTAAGTTTAAGCAGKTTTTCATGAGCATAGTAAATACCAGGAAATTCTGGCGCAGGTTATTTCATATCTTCCCCTTTCAGAGTTTCACATCCTCCTGCCAGGGCATGAGGACGGTACTGCAGGTATCTGCCTGCCTAGTAGAGATCACTGGAACTTCACCATGGCTAGATTTTCAGTGGATATGGGGTTTCTGTGTGTTTTTGAATCTGAAATCAATTATCTGTCATGGGAAATGTTTTCTTGGATGAGCAACATCTGGAAAATGTGTTTTTAAAAAGAGAAAATGAGGGTATTATTAATAAAGGGAAGTTTGGGCCATCATGTTAAACAGCACCACTCTACTGCCTATAGGTAGTACATGGCTGATTGCTTTAACCATTATTTCAGAACATCCTGGAACACTAATTTTTACATACATGTATGTTTATGTTAATTTATTCCAAACCTTGAAAAGGCTCCATCATTACTTTCTTTTAAAATTACACTTAAGAGTGTGCTTCTGCACTGCTGTCTTCTCTCATTTTTGTCTCCCTTCCAATTAGAGTGGAAGAAATGCTGAAATATTGTTGTGGTGGACTTGAAATTCCTGAACGAGAACATACCAGAGGTTTCAGGAGAACAGAAACCCCTTTTGTCCCAAGCCACGACAGAATACTTTTCTGTTGTCCAGATTCTCCCTGGGGACAGCCTTCACACATAAACAATTTTTGCTCACTAGCAACAGGGGCTTACCTGGCAATTCCTGCTCTCTGTGTCCTCCTACCAGCTCCCCTGATCCAACCACTGCTGCTAATATAAGCTTGAAGGAGCTCACACCCCTCTCAGAAACTATCCAATATCTTTCTTTCAGTCCCAAAATGAAATTGGCAGAGCAAGCAACGGACTATTCCATGCTAATCACATATTATAAATAGCCACAAAATAAGACGGCTAAGGAAAATGCATGTGTTTTTTCTTATCTCTGGTTTATTCATTCTCCAAACACACTACTTCTCCAGGTGATACATGTGGTTTAAGCTTAGAAAACTTTTGATGTCAGCTTGGGAAACTATAGGGCATAAACTATATGACTTCAGACTCGATGACCTTAAAGGTCTTTTCCAACCTGAATAATTCTATAATTCTATGATTCTATTCCTGCCTGGTTTTGTTAGTAGACTCCATATATGAAAATTTTTTCTTTCTTTTGTTTTTTGTGTTCTGCTGTGGTAAGCAGCAGCGAGGTGGAATGCTGAAATCCCAGCTCAGATGGGCTGGCTTTCTATGTAAAGGCATCAGATGAAGCCTGTTGAACTCAGACCCTCTCTTACATGAGGTCATTGTGTTGATTGTCTCAGGCCTCTGGTCAGCTTTGATGTGAGCTGCAATATTTCTATGATCTCAGCCTAGGGATAAGCTGGTGGCCCCAGACTCAGCAGTGGTTAAACACGAATATAAACAAAGTGGGGATTTGCTTTGTGCCAGACGAGGTCACTTTCAAGTGTACCCACAAACTCATAGAAAATGGATATCTTTGGTTTATTGCAAATATGTAATGGTACGAAAAGAAACAGTATTCCAGGCAAAATAATATTTAATGCTTACCAGCTCACATACCTTGACTCTGTGATTTCAGTCTGCGGAACAGATCAGACAGTAACTCCGTAAATACTGATGCAAGGCTTTGAATGTATTGTCACCTTCATTTCTTACAGATTAACGTGTTTCTGCACTATCTATTTCAGCCCTTCGTTTTCATTTTTTTGCCTTCAGTAAGTCACTGAAGTCAATTTTATGGAGGATCAGATCATGTATCAAATGCATGTGTATAACTGGATAGACACATTTCTTTTTTTTGTCCTTGTGGGTATTTATTTTGAAGGAAGTTATGTATAAACTATCAGCAGTTCTTAAATGACTGAAGCATTCAACTGCTGCGTTTTGGGGAGCAGATGGTTTRTCTGCAACTACTGAAGGATGGTATCCTGTGTTTTATATTTTCAAGCCAAGGGAATGGGAAAATGTAAGCTTACATAAAAGATGGTGGCATGGAAGGGATTGCTTAAACGTTCCTAAACACTGTCATCAGTAAATTATACCAAATTGGGTACATCAGAGGGAGTATGGGAAACTTCTGTGGTGGTGCAGAGGAAGGAGGAAGGATTTTTTTAAAGACAGAGAGACATATAAACTGCTTTAGTAGTCAACTTGGACAGTCAACCCTATTCCTTGGCCTAAGTCTAAGCTGAACATAAAGCTGTAACCTTTGAGAAGGGGCTTGGTTTACTTCTCTGTGTCTCTGTGTGCTGTGGGGAGCTGAGCAGCACGTTCTAGCACTGCTTTGATGTTTAGCAATTGGGTTTATTTTTTAGCATTTTGGTTAAGCTTCACAAAGTCATGAAGATTCCCTTTGGGACTGCAGTTGTTGAAGAGTAAACTTAAAAGGTGGGCTCAAGCTGAAACCTGCTGAAGTTGCTTCCCTGTGCATCCACCGTAGGAGAAAAGACCTTTTTGGGAGCAATTCTTCCAAATGATAATGAAAAGCTATGAAGATGTCAGTGCAACCCCTGAAAATCAAGACAGTTTTGAAACAGTAATGTGTTCACTGTAACAGGTAATGGGAACATTACATCTGGTCTTCTTCAGGATGAGTCACACACTTTTCCTCTTTTCTAATTCTGCAGAGACTTGGCACCTCTGTGTGATGAAATCCATATACTGGCTGTGGTTACAAGGCTGAGCAGATGAAGAGATACAGGTCAGTATGTGCATCTATAGCTGTTTGCCAAGATGACACGGATCCAGAGGAATGTTTGAATATCATCCAGAAATTGTCATTCCTGAATATACATCCACTGAGATGACCCTAGAGAATACACACCTGGTTTTTACTTAACCAATTGCAGAAGAGATACCAGCTCAAGAGTCCTGAGACACTGGAAAATTTTCAGACAGGTCAATGCTGTTGCTAAAATATCCTGGGATTTGGGGTACAATGGGCTGTATTTTTAATTTTGCTCAAAAAAAAAAAAAGACTCTGCCCTAAGAAAGAGGGCAGAAAATGTACAAAATTACTTCAGCTTTAGCATTGTGATGAACAGGCCACTTCTTGTTTTTTTTCCACTTGCTTGTTTTTGGTTTTATCTTACATAAGCAATAGATAATTTTTAGAAGTGATTTCTGCAATGAATGATATTCCCTGCAACGAGCAGACCCTTTATGTGGAAGATGATGCTTGTGGAGAGAAACCTTCTCTGGTTTCTGAGATTAACAGTGCAAGATTGCGTCCTCCATACTGACTGACTTTAAACTGGGGGGTTAAAATTGCGTGTACTAAGCAAAAGTATTTTTACTCAGGTCCCTAGGAATATTCCACTTCCTAAGACCTGTTATGGTAAAAAAATATTTTATGTTTAGTCTAAATTTTGCCTTTCTTAGTGTTGTCATTATTTCTAGCTGTTGCTCTTTTACTATCCTAACTTGTTATTCTACTGCTAGCTGTTTATTTCTAACAGATGCTTGTAGCCAGTTAACATATGTCCCCTCAGTCGTTGCTCAGCTAAGCTGTACACACAGCAGTTTTACTCCTTTCAATTTTTTTTCCCCAGCTGAACCCCCGCTTCAGCTACTTAACATTTTCTTTGGTTTCTCATGGCTTCTAATATGTCTACATTTCTGCAGAGCTGACTGAAGTATCCTAGGAGTGGCAATTTGGTTTTTWAAAAATATAAATAAATAAAAAAATAAATAACACAATCTTTTTTTAATTAAAGCTATTTATTATTTTCACTGTTGTAGCTCGTGGGGCCTCATTGTTCTGGAAGGCTGCATAACAAAACAAGAGGCCATGCTCTACAGAGCTATTGCTTCTGCAAGGAACTTCTTCAAAAAGGAAAAAAACCCAACAAAACAAAACCAACAACTTACTCTACAGACAGAATAGCCACTGCAAAAATTGTCTTGGTACCTGGTGGCATTCAGCAGGTGCAATACCTCTCTCTCTGCTCAGTTGTTTTTTCCATCCCCTCCGCAGTCTTTGCTAAATGAGTTTTCCATTAACTAATTCAGTAATTGTAGGTATACTTGGGCTTCACTCCACAGTTTGGCTGTGGCTTTGTTTTGTGTCAGGAGGCTCCGCTTAGTTTAAAGCTCACAGTAGCTGGCAGCTTCTTGTTAAAACCAGTTGACGATGAATGCCGGTGCCTTGAGGTGCTGCATGTGCCAAGACGGACAAACCATTTCCAGACCGAGTCTGCGCGCAGCAGTACAAAGCCAGCTCTGGTCTCATGCTTGGAGACTTCCTTGGAAAGTCTAAGGAAGATGTGGCATGGTGCAACCATGGGAAGAGCAGCCACTTTGTCCCAGTGAGACCTGGGGCAGTGGGAGGGCTCCTCTCCTTGCAGATGGGGATGGGAATGGTGGCTGCCCTTTTGGGGTGGCAACAATACCAGCAAGAGCTACTTCCCTGAGCAGCTGGTGTCCATCCTGTGGCAGTGCTGGCAGCCACCCCGGTGGCCTGGGAGGTCTGCTGAGATGGAGCAGGCGGTGGGGCTGCAGTTCTTTGTGCGACCTTGGAAGTGCTGCAAGTAGGCATGGCTGGGTGAGCCTAACCAAGGACTGCAAAGGGTGCCCATGCAAAGGGTGCAGTCAAGCTGAAGCCACGTGGGACTGACTTCAGTTTCTTCTTCTCATGGCTGTGTTCACATTTAAAAATGGTAACGTGGAGATTTGAGGAAGAACAGACCATAGATCAGTCTTAAAGGGCCTTTAAAAGAAAGTATGGATAAGTATCCAGTGTAGTGGAAAACACTTATCTAGGTAAGACACTTTCCAAGAATAAATGAGGGATGATTTCTTCTGTCACTGACATAAGTTACATGTGTGTGAAACAGCACCACAGTTAGCAGCAGCCTTGCTGTAATCCACAGGGCCACTGGAGGAAGAAAACTCTTGGGTGACACTTCCAAGCAGTCAGTTAGGTTTTTTTCTCCAAACGTACCTAGGTGAAGGATCTGTGATCCCCCAGATGTAGGAATTGTGCAGTCTCCATGTATAAGATACTTTTCTAAGAGTTTAAAGGTTGCTTTGAGCAGCTCCTGTTACCTGCAATTATTTCCTTGGATGGGAAGAGCGAGGTGGTCATTTGCACCCAAGTAGTGCTGCTATTTCAGCATTAAATCAGGAAAGGCGCAGGAGAATATTGAGAAGCAAAGCTGCAATTTTCTCCAGCATTTTGCTGTCTCTTGTCATTGCATGTCTGGGAGAAGTAAACAAGATCTGATGCATTTATATTGAAAACAGTTTTGGCAAAGTTGGAATCTCTCAACTGCAGATGCTGGAGGTAGACATGATGCTTCACATTTCTGGTCTACTGCATATGCAGGGCTCTATCTGCCTTCAGTCCCAGTGCTGCTTCGGCCCTCAGATCATTAGGTTCATTTTGTTCAGCCTTCAGCAATGTGGCTCCCAGATGTGTTTTCCGGTATTTCGTTTATAACTGTGAGGAATCTACAGCATCCAGTCACCCCTGTGTCTGTCTTTTTTTTTTCCTGGCATTGAAGTTCTTTGAACAGGACATTCCTATTAACATCAACAGTCAAAAAATGAAATAAAACCAAAAAAACCTGTCAGGTTTTCATTCTCACCAGGAAGACCTTTAAGGTAGAACTTCAACACACACTTCTGTAGAAATATTTGCTGGTAAAGCTTTGGGGTTTTTTGTTCGCCACTGTGCTAAAACAGTTTTCAGGTGACATCTTGCATTCATATGCAGTGTGCCTTTTCAGTCTTCAGCTTTGTGAGTATCGGCATCAGTGTTGTAGCTATGATAGTTTTGGGATGCAGATGGTTTATTTTATTATACCAGCTTATGAAGTTGAGAAAAAAAAATGAGCTGGAGGAAGGCTTGTATGCCTGACAGCTTGTCTGCTTTCTCCAGCTATATCGACTTGAAAGATATTATCTCCTTTACAAATTTTGCCTTCCTTTGTAAGTGTGTGGTTGGATAATTATTCTTCAACTATTGCTTGGATAAATGGTTTCTGAAGAATTTGAGCCCACAAAGTAGCCTTTGCTAAATTGCCTAAAGATGATTTCTTAAAAGAAGTTATTTTCTGTCTAAGTTTATTTCAACAAAAATGCTTTTTGCCATATGTATTTCTAGGCCACTTTTTAAAGCACCCAGAATTATTTGTTCTTATAAATTTTCACATGTATAACAAAAAATGCAGGCACTTGTTTTTGTCTAAGTCATTTTGAAAAGGTGTCACTAAGTCTGACTTCAAAGTGCCTGGTAAATCTAGATCAGAAAGGCAATGAATTTGAAATATTAAATCATGCATCTCAGAGCACTGGGGAAAATTGAAAAGGGAGGCTGACTAAAAGATCAGAAAAACAGCTCAAGCAGGACTGTGGGAGTTTGAGCTACTTTCTTTTTTAAATTGATTTTGTTTCACAGGATCTTCCTATACCTTCTGCCACAATGAGAAAATAATTCAGCACACTTTGCTTTTGCAGACTTTGCATTTGCAGACTCACCAGCTGGATCCTGAAGGAGGTTCATGAACTTTGCAGCAAGCAGCTAGTCTGATCTTGCCTGCACATAGTTTTAATTGCAATATCTAACAATTAGTTTGTACTCTAAAGAGTAGGGTATACCATCTCTTCCAAAAGTATTGCTGTTAATGATGATAACTTTGCGTATTTTCCACACCCATATCCCAGTATTTGAATCCTGATTATGCCTCAGCCTCTCTAGCTTTTGGGACAGTGTGCTCCTCATTTTAATCCTGTGCTTTATGGAGAAGCACTGTGTTTAGCTGCTTTGGATATTTAGCTGTGTTTTATTGCACTGACTGCAGAGTCCAGGACAGAATGAAGAAAGGCCCTATCCAGTCTTCTCAGAATATGCCATGTTTTATATATTTCCACCAAATCCCAGACTACCCATCACCTTTCCAATGTTAGTGATTCCAGGCTTTACAAACTTGCTTGACAGGAGAAGCTCTGCCTCTTGGCTAATCCTACTTCTACCCTGCAATGCCCTCACTGAGGTGGCTATTCCTCCCTTTCCTTATGAAGCCCAACATTTCCTTTGCTCTTGGCTGCCATTGAACGAGAGGCTTTCTCCAAGCTCCCTGCCATGTCTCACACACTCTCTCCTTGAACTGAAACGGTTGTCAGGACCCTGTCAGGTATAAGACCAGGTTATATTAAATTTTTTGCATTTCAAAAGGGTGCTTTTTCTGTTTTACATTTGGTTTTACCATTGTGTTTCTGGTTTTCTTGACCTCATAGTCTGCTCTGGCCTGGACCAAGCCCTAAATAACCAAATCACCSGTCAGTGTTGGCTGGTTCCTTCTCCACCTTTTTACAGATATTACAACATATTTATTAAGCAGTGCACCATTTGAAGGCTCTGGCTGATGACTGCTGCATAGAGAACTCATTACTTCATCCTATCCTTTGTTTTCTAGCCTGTTTCTGATCTAGCAGCAATTCTCTGCCTTTCTCCCCATAAGTATGTATCTTTTGTACGGCTCCTTGAAAAGACATTTCAGGTTGTGTCTCCACTGCACGCCAGGGCAGGACCCCAATCACCTTCAGGTGGATAACTTTTTAGGCCCACCAGTATGACCACTGATATGAAGTGCTGTCTTCAGAAAGGCTGGAAATCCGACAGCTGTAGTTTCAGACTTGCCCGGCGGTCAGCTGAAAAACATGTACAAAAGCTTGCTGAAAAAAAACACCATCAAAAATTCAGTTTATGATTAAAAAACAATGCTGCATGAAGTATTGCATTTCCCTAGGAAATACTGAACCCCGATTCTGAAGCATTTCATGATTTAAAATATTGGGATATGCCATGGCAGAGCCTCATGAGGTTTCTAGTTCTGTAGCCTCAAGTCATTATTCTGCCATATGGGTAATGTTAACCAGGCTGATTTAATCTTCTTTGAGGCAACATAACAACGACTCTGGATCTAAGTATTTTCATTCTTACATTATTTTGTTTATTTTTTTTTGTGTGTGAAAAGACTGAACTGTCTGTAGTGGGGAAGGGAAAGGAGAGAGGGTTTTGTGTTTGGTTTTCTTTGACCAGCTTCTAGTTAAGCTTTCAAGTGCAGTTAAAATCTAATGTACTCTCCAAGGCCTTGTTCTGTGTATAATAATCTCTAATCATCTGTGCTACAGTTTTCACAGAAGTGCTAAAACCATTTTACCACCACTTCCCTGGCAAGACTATTCAGAGAGTCTTTCAAAGAATGAAACTTTTCATGAACTACAAATCCAAGACATTTGTGAGGCCTTTACAAAAACTTGGCATTTAAATGACTGTGTTAAGTCCAAGAGTAATTTTCAGATCTGCAGTATATAAAATCAGTCCTCTAGCTCCTTGTAAATATCAGCACAGAAAGAGGACTCTGAAAAGTCAATTGTCTGTATCATAATTAGTAGAAGAATGTAAACGGATATTAAGGGACAGAAAACAGGTTTGCAGAGGAAAAAAGGTCTCCACACTTTTGTTTTTTCTTCCAGAATTGTATACAAAATTGAAAATTGGTCCCTCTTACTACAAATTTAAATGTTTGTGGATATCATTGTTTTAGTAAAGATATCTACTCTACAATAAAAAAGGCTTTAATTCAGGACAAATGTGACTCCATGTAGAACAAAGCATGTTATTTTACCTATTTTCTATACCAAAATTTTCAAGTTCACAATTTGCAAAGGAGAAAAGTGGAGGAAAGGAATGTATGAACTTTTCCAAAGTGAAATGGTGTAAAATGGAAATTTCACAGATTTTTTTTTCCCATTTCCTCACGAGGAAGACCAGTACAATCAGACCTTAAAGAAGAAATACAAAGCTATAGTTGTTTTTTTTTTTTACCTTTTCAGAACTGGCCTTAATTTTCAGGTTAGATCCTGATCTGGAGCTTTTGATGTTTTTCAACTCACACCCTTTCCCCACCCTTCTTTTAAATATGAAAAATAGAGATGGAATCCATTTCTGGTTTCACTTGACTGTGACAGAAATCTTGAACAGTATAACTTTAG
The DNA here is from genome assembly GCA_030449065.1 of Oceanodroma leucorhoa. Taxonomy (NCBI): domain Eukaryota; kingdom Metazoa; phylum Chordata; class Aves; order Procellariiformes; genus Oceanodroma; species Oceanodroma leucorhoa. Next base: position 5,593,479 of record JASVER010000023.1, read on the forward strand.
CCAGTGAAAACTAGTGTATATGAGACTGGAGCTAAGGCCTAACTGTTTTTATTGGACAGGTAGATGGCATGGGAAGAATGCATGCAAACAAAGTCCAGCACATTGCTGTCACTCCAGCGTTGGGTGGAGCAAACACGCTTTTACCTTAGTGAACTTAGAAGAATATCAGCAAAGCCTTTGCTTTTCAAATCCCACAAATATCTCTCAGTCTATGGAACTGTGTAAATGCCACAGAAATCTCATTCTTGACATTTGATTGATGCCAGATAAGATATCTGAGCCCCTTCTTTACCAAGGTCTTTGTGAGAATCAGATGGATTGATCTCAGTCATACTCGTGCAGGCAGTGAAGTCAATGCTAATATTACAGTAAGTGTCCAGGGGGAGAGGGAAGTTACTGAATGCTTATGAATTAGTTTTGGGTCTAGACTTAGCAGGTGTGAAGAGTTTGCCAGTTAATGGCTTTAGGAATTCATTCTGAGATTGTTTCTAAATCTTGTGCTGTATTCACATGCCGTGACAATAAATCATTACATAAATATCTAACACCTCGTGTGTGCACATAATTTTTTCTTCTCCTAACACTTCCAGGTATGGGAAACACTTGTGTGGTTATGGTCTGCGCTTTACTGAGGGGAGAAGAGGAGCTCAGTGAATTTGCCCTTGCACAGGAGTCTGTGGCAGAACAGGAGGCTGAGCCCAGTTCCTGCACCCCAATTTGGTGGTGTAGTCACAAGACCAGTGCGCTTCTCTGCAGATATTTTCCATGCTTTGCGCCTACAGTGGGAATTAGTCTGAAAAATTTGAATGTTGTAGTTATCCAAGGTAAGATAATTGAGAAAGAAATATTTTTTTGCCTACACCTTGCTTGATGGAGGTAGCTTCATGACTCTCAGACTGCCATATAGGTGTCAATAGACAGCTTGACGTGCATCAATTTAGAGACCAGCATACCTACTTACTTGACAACTGCCTCAGAGATTCAGTGAGTCTTGGCAGTTTTACTTTGCTATTCTTCCATGGATGAGAGGTGTGAGAGATGCCRCCCTACAGATGTGACAGTAAAGAATGAAGCAGCCTCTTTCCTCAGCAGTGAAATGTGAGCAGTTGTCGTAATTTACAGACGTTTTAATCCCTTGCTGTTAATTTTGTTTTGAAACAAAAAGATGAAAGATCTTGTGTTTCCTAGAGGCCATAAGCCAGATTGCCAAGGATGAAAGTTATCTACAGCAGACAATAATAATAATTTAGATATCAATATCAACTTTTATCTGTCTTGTGCTTTGCAAGCTTCTATCTTAGAAAGTTTCTGAAACTTAACAAGATGTCAGAAGAGCAGTAGCAATTTAAATTGTGGTGTAGTTTCATGACAGCTCTGGAGACAGCTCTTACTCCTATGAAAAACACAGCAGGATATTTATCATTCTTTCAAACTAGAGCTGAGTACTTCAGACCAGTGGTATTAACCTCCGAATGGTGAAAGTTGACAGGCGTTCTCTCAGTTCCCATTCCTCTTCTCCACTGCAGTGGTCTCTCCCCTAAAACACCACATTAGAGAAGTCAGCTGTAAACATGTCATGAGCATATCGTACCACCACATTACATGTAACGTTTCAGAGCATGAGCCCATCTCAATGTACCATACAAGGATCTCATGAGGCAGCACTAGCAGCTTTACCATGCTAATTTCTCTTGTTTCTACCCATTTTTTCAGCAACCTGAAATAGTAGATCACTTATGTGAAATATATGTCCAAAATCTTTTGGATTTTTCTTAACTCCACATCTTTGCCTGGCTGCAGCATTTGTAGTTTTCTACTGGGATGTATTTCCATGGGGTGAAGCACCTGTTGGGTCCAGGGGGTGAACCAGAAACGAGTGTAAACCACTGATGGGGCAGAGCTTAGCATATTTGCCTGCAAGGGCAAAGACCTTTCTAACTACTGTATGTCAGCAAACCTGAAGACTTAGAGATCCTATGTTATGTTTTCATATTTATCTAAAGCAATGGCTACGTGATCTTTCGCAAGGAGATGTGAGCTTGCTCTGTCTCTGCTCTGAGCTGACTGGAAGCCATATAGCAAACTAGCATGGCACCAGGCCTAAACTAATATGCCCTGCTTCTCAGCTGAACTTTATTAGTTTGGGCTTGGTGCCCTGCTAACCACAGCTGTGGGTTTCTTGTCAGCTTGGGAGTACAAGCAGAACAAGCTCACGTCTCTCTACAGGTAGTGCTGTAGGGTTTTAATGCTTATGAATAGTGCCAGCATTAGAAATTTGAATGTTTCTTCTTTCTGTCCACAAAACAAGCCATAGCCCCTCCATCAGCAAGCCCAGGGTATTTTTTAGTCTTTGTAATCTTTGTTTTGCTGTCAGAAAGTCATCCTTTGTGCCATTTTTCCTTTGCGCTTCTTTTGTAGTTGAAGAGACAGTGATTTTTCTAGCTCCTTTAAAAAAAACAAGAAAGCAAGCAACCAAACAAGACAACTGTAGAAGATTAACGAAGAGTAGCTGAGGAAAGACTTSGAAATTCATGTGGAAGAAATAGATGTTTCTTGGAAATGTCTTCAAATTATTTAATCTAGATCTCTGATCTGGAAATTGGCTTGCTTCTAAGAACAGCTTGTTGGGAATTTTCCTTGTGAAAACATATTGCTGGAAAATGCCTATTTGTTAAAACCAAACCCAGCAGTTAGCAAAAGATAAAGTGCCTTGGGAATAATGGTCCTTCTCTGGGTTCTGGTTCAATCCAATCTGAATGAAGTTGGGTGGAAAGGTTCAGCGAAGGTGAGCGCTGGCCTGCTGTGAGGAGGTTATCACACCTTCTGGAGTAAGCCTTCTTTGCTTATCATCTTCGTGCTGTTCGGTTTTGTAATTACAGGGTCTGTAGTTCATAGATTCATGGCACTTAGGAGTAAGGGGGTACGCTGCCTGCTGAACTATTAGCTTAAGTGGATTCTCTTCTTCCCTTTTTCACTTTCCACCTCTTCTTTTCACACCCAAACGCCTGCTACTGTTGAAATGGGTGCTTACCTCTTACTGATAAATTTGAGTTTGACAAACTGTTTTTTTTCACAGCAAAATTTGGGATGAGTGCTTAGCATTTCTTTCTTCACATTCAGAATTGATCAAGCGTTTTGACTAAGCTTTCTAACTTTGAACAAGGTGGAGGTATTGAAAGAATAACCAGTTACACTATTTTTTCAGACTTTATCTAAAACTAGATAGAAGAAGAGCATGTGAGAATAGAAATCAGTTAACAAAAATGTTTCCGCATCAAAAAGCTCTGTTTTCATTTGTTTCTCTATATTTTTGCAGAGATTTGATTAATGTGCTATCAAAGTATGCAAATTTGTCATTTTACATAAACTGCTATCAGTTTACAGACACTTCTGCAATTGTAAAAAACAGTTTCCAAAATGCATTGAACTTATCACTAAGGGGATATTCAGAGAATTTTTTCTAGCTCACAAAAAATAGCAGACAAAAGTTCATGTTTTCCACCCTCACACTTCTCTGTAAAGTCATGGAATCCCATGGGTTTTCTTGGGGCAGAATCCAATCCTCAATCTGGAGATGCGGTATGAGTTGTATGGCAGTTGGATGTCATTGTGCACCAGATCAGTGAGAGAGAGGAACTGAGAATTTCAGACGCTGTCCAGTGCCTCTATGTTGGTGCTCTCCACGCTGTTTTGGACGAAATACTCCTATGGCATATCGGAGGGTAGTGCAACCAGCCTACCTTCTCCTTAGCTGTAGAGTGGTAGCTATTTCCCACAATGAGACAAGATTGCCTTYGAGCAAATTGATGTTGTTTACTACTGGGAGTGCAATTTTATTTGGTTTGCATATTGTTCATTTTTGTGCTGGTAGCCAGGGTTTCATGCCACTGGAGTAGGATGGCATCTGGAAGATCATGTTTTCTGCTTGTAGAGATGGTATAAGGATTTTGCAATGAACATCTCTGGAATTCCTAACACTTGTTTTTTATAATCCTATAGAGAAAACGATGAATGTGTTTTATTGTTCATCCTTCAGGGGAAGAGAGATGGGGGCCCACATACCAGTGGGGAAAAAGCTTATTGCAAGAGATGAGATAAGAAAACGGTTCCTTTATCTATGAAGCAATGAAAACGTGTCTTGTAACAGTGCAAGGTTATACTTTCCAGGCAAATCAACATTTACAAAATAACATGTTTCCACTTTTCTGCTTCTTCTGGACAGATAACTTGTATTTTGAATGTGCTTCATTAAAGCTGATGGAAAATTGATGTTGAAATTCAAATGTTTTTTATCTAGAGGCAGTTTTCTAAATTCTCTGTTTTCTACATGACTTTTACATTACTCAGCCATGGGAAATAATTTGATGGGGGTGGATGGAGGGGAGGAAATGAGGCCTTTCTTCATTCTTCTTTCTGTGATTTTTGTTGTTGTTTCGTTGTTGTTGTACTGGGCCACATAAACAGGCCACCCATTTGTCTCCCTTGAAGGAGTTTACCAAGCTTCTGCCACTTGCAAAATTCACGCAACCCTCTGTAGTTGCCTCCATAGCAATGGATGATATCACAAATAATTTGTTATTTTAAATGAAGGAAGGAAGTAAATGAGCAGATAGAGCTGTCTTTTTTTTTTTCTTCATCATCTTTTATTTCCTTCTGATTCAGGAAAACGTTAAGGGGAACATGACCTGGGTATTAGAAGACAGAAGCAGCAACATGTGTGAGAGATAAACTGATAACCTGTTTCTTCACAGTCTGCTCAGAGGTGATTCCTCCTTCTACACCATTTTTTCCTCCYTTTCCCAGTTTGAGCATGCATGTGGCTCTTAACTTTGTCTTCTAAGCCTTACAATCCCATCATGTGCCAATGCTCTCATGATGCAAGTGAAGTTAATTAAAAGTGACTGGGTGAGAAAAGTTCCATCTTTGTGGAAAAACTGCTGCACTTGAAGTTTGGTTTTCTTTGTTCCCCACTGGAACAAAACAGACACTTAAAACTGCTCCTGGGGGAAAACCCTGAATTAGCCTAATCTGGGTCTTGAAAACCCTCATGGAGTTTAAGCCAGGTCTTGAATCTGGGATTTCTTCACTCTAAAGAGGGTCCTGATAACTCAGTTGGTTTGCGTAGCAGGGGGTGGGCTTGCTCTGTCTTGAAGAATGATAATTTCTAGGTTTCGCCTCTGTGAATATGCTTCTTTATACAGGCGGGTTGGTTGTTTTTTTTTTTTATTAAGAGATATTCGACCTCTCTCAAGTCATTACTTGGGACAGTTTAAATTAATAAAGAACAAAGTACATGCCAGACTTGCTCAATAGTTTCTTTGTTCTGAAAATAACTATAAAATGTCTAATAATTGACCAAACCTATATGAAGCACTGTGTTACAAGGTCAGGGCAGTGGATGTATTATGTACATGAACTCAGGAGATGTTTTTTCCATCTACCTTCCCCTTTGATCACAGGTGTGTTCTGTCATTCCACTTCAGTAACCAAACAGATTAGCTCCTAAAATGAAAAATGGCTTGAAATTTGATATAAACGACCTAGTGTCCAGGCCAAAATGAAAGGAGGAGAGAGAGAAGTAGTTATAAATTACGCTGTCTTTGTATTGTGACACTGGCGGCATAATTTTCTACAAAGGAGATAATCTTTCCTCATTATTCAGCTGGCCAATGAGGTACACAATTTTTGCCAGAAGCAGGAAAAGTCACTATAAAGAATGTGTCAAGTTATAGTTTGCCAAATTAAACATCAGAAAAAAKAAAAATATCTGCTATCTTGATATCTGCAGTATGGTGACAGCTGGGTCACTTCTGTATGCAAAGAATCTAGATTCATGAATATTGAATGTGGTGAATGGGTTGGCTAAATGACCTTGAGAAGATGTATTGTCCTGAAATACCTGTTAAAAAGTTGTAGTTGATTGCAGGTTTGTGTTTTATCACATGCATAGAAATAAATATTACAATATTCTTATCAAATGAGCAGGAGCAGTGGGCATGGAGAACACTGACTGAACAATTAATAACGTGAGTTCTGATATTCTCTGCTGTGATGTGTTTTGTTTGTTTGTTTGTTTGTTTGTTTTTTTACTGGAGTCAAGATGCCTATGGTTAGCCTGCAACTTCTGTGTTTCAGAAATCCTCTGGAACTTATGCTTACTACTGTGACTCTTTTAATTGTGACTGTATGTAGTGACTCATATTAAAATAAGTAAGCATTGCTGGAAATCTAAAGGAAGCCCAAGGGCTCTTCTCGAAGCCCCAGGGTTGCTTGAAGAGCTAAAATGTACTGGCTGAGACTGTTGCCAAATTAAGTTTGAAAACATTTCTAGATGTCATTGGTAATGCTTTTCAAAGTAGATTTTGTTAGGTAGAGTGAATTTGAAATAATGGATAAATGAAAGAAGTTCCAATGTATGAAAAGATGACAAAACACTTTCCTATTTGGCTGTATTTTGTGGRTTGGCATTGGGGGCTAAATTACCGTGCACACTGTAAATCTCAAGGCAAACACAGGGATCAGTGTGATTTACTTAGCTGCAAACTGTCAAACTCTCCCACCTTTATATACAGTACAGGCTTTGCATATTCAGAGAAACCAGCTAGCTGCAATTCACTGTTTGCAGAAAGCAATGGTAAATCAACTTTTCAGCAAGACTAGTATATAAATCAACGAACAGTATATTCCTTTGAGACACTCAAACCTGCACAGGAAAGCCACTCTAAAACCAGATTAACAGGGATCCTGATTTATGGTTGAATCAAACAGCCAAAGTCTATTTTCAGAGATCTGAAACACTAGATTTATGCAACTTATCTAGGTGACAATCTTATGGCTTTCCACTGGTGCTGTTTATTCATTTTTTTGTGGATATACAGGAGCTCAAAGTATGCATTGCTATGTGTATGCATACATATGTTCTACACCTGTAGGGGGTTAGTGCTATTCAATTGAAATGTGTAATACCGTACCTGCTACTGTAGAGCTTCTGCATGGGTGCTCTTTTCCTTCCCTTCCTCCTTTCACTGTGGTTTGTATGTCTGTTATCCACTGTAGTCCATGCTTGAACACTGAACCTGGAACCCTTAGAAAGAAGCAGGTGACCAACATCTTCAACTGCACTAAGGAAACAGTACCACTGCAGTCAGCAAACTTTATTTCCCTCATTGATGTGGCTCACAGTACAAGGTGTATTGTTATTGCTATGTGACCTGCCTATCTGGTTGTCATGACTGACTATTTTATCATCCTGTGCTTCCTGCTAATCAGTTAGTGAAGAGCTGCACCGGGACTGAAAACAATGTAAACAGTGTGGAGGCAAATTAAAAAAAAAACTACTTTATGAACATACCTCATGAATTAAAATACACTGCATGTAACTGGCTGTCTGCAGTCAAAGATATGGAGGTGGTTGTAGAGTTTCAGCTGGGGTAAAAAGGCTTTTACAACAATACTATGGATCTGAATGAGATTTTAAAGAGGRAAAAAAAAAAAGTAAGTTATCCTGCCCTTAGCTGGACAGCAGTAGTGAGCTCCCTCACTTTCTAGGGACTGAATCACAGAAAAGAAAACTTCATGTTCATAAGACCACATGCTAGATATTCCTAATTCCTATGTTAAATATKCCTATTCATGATTTCTTCAGCACTTAGCTTCTCCCTATAAAACTACCAAATTTAAGCCTCAGAGACAGGGGATGAGCATGGGCTGCGTGAGTAGCCATCACCCAGGAGGTGAGCRGGCACTTGTCTTTGCCCTCCGGTGGAAGTTGTGTGCAGTGGAAGTGCACTGCAGCACCCTGATCCTAGGCGTCTACTCTGCAGATGATTTATATAGCAATGGCCTTACTGGTAATGTTTTTCAAGACAGGAGTATAAACAGGTGATGCTTATCATGTCTTGCAGAACAGGAACTGGCTATATACAACCAAAAGCATCTCTGTTTAAAAAAAAAAAATCTAAGAAAGCAAATATTTGTTCATGGTACATGAAGTTATCAATAACTAATACAAACACTGAAGCAAAAGGACAGTATAATGGTTTGTTCTTGATACCAATAATTCAGCTGTTTGAATTGTGCATAAAATGAACCAACAACTTAAGGAATTATTAGARGCAGTGTATCTCTAAAACTTAAGATACCTTTTGCCAAGATTGCAAAGATAAGATTAGCCATSAATTTTAGTGCAAGCAGACTGTAGCATATTAAATATAAGACAGTTATTAACTTTTAAATTAAAAGAGTGTTTTCCTTCCACAGCAGGCAAATCAAAAGACTGCAAATCTTTTGGGAGTGGAAGAAAAATGACTCATGTTTTTTTCTACATATTTGTAGCCAAACTTGGARGTAGTTTGTCTTTTAATTTATTCCAGTATATTTTTGCTACTATTTAGCAAAAATGCTTGTTTATGTTTGACCTGAAGCTGGTGTGTGGCTCTGCTTTGTTAGCTAGAAATTCTGATTTGGGATTTTGCCACCACTTAAGGTCTACTTAAATAGACCTGGGCTGCAGGTTGAGTTCCCCTGTCTAGATGCACAGTCTCCATCTCCCAGGGGCTGCTTTTTGAGGTAGCCTCCATACCTGGCATGTCTATTCCTTTCTTGATCTTCAGCAACCTAAATTTATCTGATCTTTCTATTCTATTGTCATTTCTCATTTCCCCAGATTTTTATTTATTTGTATTTATTTTTAGCTGCCAAGGTTTTACTTTTCCTCAGGAAGGGAAGAGGGAATCTTTCTGAACCTGCTTTTTAATAGATATAACCACAATTTTTTCTGAGAAGAAGGGTGCAAGCTGGTAAATCCAACTTACTAAGGCACATCACCGCAAGACATTCAGTACAGGCTGACTTCTTTTGTCAGGCCCAGACCCTGGCTCTATAGGTTGTCAGTGGGAAGAAAGAGCTGCTGCGTCTGTGTGAAGCACCTGTAATCAGCGGGCTGAGTCTTTTATTGGTATTTTCAACTTAAACATTATCTAAGTTAGAGCTGCCTAAATCTAGATGACGTGTTTATGAGGCAGTTGGAATGTTAGGTCCTTTGCTGTCACATCTCAGTTTTGAGGGGATGATTTCTGTCCTGCTGATGTGATGCTGGATACAGGGTTTAATCCTTTATCATTGACTTATAAAAAGTCTCCCGGAGTCCAGTTAGACTGTCCGTTAAACTGAGGTCTGTGTAGCTGGAGTAAAGACCCTGGAGGATTTGACTCTTCCCCTTCCTTTCCTACCATCCTTTTATTTCCTTGCCCTGTTAGAAAGTGTCCCTCATTCCTGGCTGAAGGCGGGTGGGAGGAAAGTAATGGGAAAAGCCTGGAGCTAGGCAGAGGTAAAAAAAAATTAGATATCCCTTCTCAGGAGTGGCAGAGTCTTCAGAGAGCATAAATAGCTTGTGAAAATTAAGAGTGTGTTTTGAAGATCTCTTCCCCCAAATTCTCCCTGGTTGTCACCTGCACAATTTATTAGAAGAACCCTTCCTCATTTTCAGATTAATCTTTACAATTACTTTCCTGTCTAGCTTTTCTTCCTCTGCYGTATTCTCTGTGACTTTCACCATCTTGACAATCCCTTCTTTTTTTATTTGGATCTCACAGAGGAGTGGGCTATCTCTGTTGTGAAGCCAAAATGTAAATGTCTTGCTGCCACTTCSATTTCTTGGCTTGGAGTGCTGGACCAGAGTAGGAGAGGATGTAGTGTATATGCCACATTTATCTTGAACGATCTAATGATGGTTTAAAATACAGATCACTGATATAAGCCAGACATACCTGGGGAAATGTGAGTACAGAGGGTATTAATTAAGCTCTTGATTTTTGTTCTTGTTGATATACAACTGCATCTAGTACCTACCTAGCATCTAAAATTGCACTTTTCTGTGGCCTCGTTCTAACATGTGTAAAATCCTATACCCTGCATGCAAAATTCTTATATTATGTACATTGGAGAGTGAACTGGCTGCAATACAATTGACGTATCATTGTCATACATGAAAGGACACCAGCACTCTATGCATGTGTCAGAGTCACTGTTTGCTCAGACATGTTGTGGAAGAAATAAGTGTGCTTAGGCAAACTTGTGCTTTTCGAACTGTTGAGTTGGCAGTTGTCTAACAGCATTAGGAAGCTCATTGAATAGCTTGTGATAGCCTTTGAAAATCCGGGCCAGCCTTGGATGCTGGCAAGTGTGCCTAGATTTTTTGCGGTGCTCAGTTTTCAACTTCATCTGATAGAAAAAGGAAGGAAGCAGTCTGAATAAATGTGACACTCCCTTATTACTGTAACTTGGAAATTAATTTATGGCTCACTGTAAAATCTTTCATAGTCCTCGCTATTGAATGCCAAAATCTTCAAAGAACAGCCTATTAAGGTCATATTGTTTTTAAAGAGCTTTAATTATACAACATCCAGTTAAACTCCTAGCAGGATTTCCAAGAAGCTTAGGTACCAAATTCCCAATGGAGTGCACTGGGGGAGGAGGGGTCTGGACTAGTTTTAGAAGAATTTATTCTTTGATTATTTGATTCTGCGGTATTAGTAAGAGGAGGATTTGGTAGCCTTATGATGCTGGACTCAGTGCAAATGTGAGAGGAAGGAGTTTTCCTTTGCCATCACAGTATTTAGGAGAGGCAGGGAATGGGTGAAGGCAGGCACAAAAAAGGAAGTAGGTTGCCCAGATAGTGGCTGATGCTCTAGTAGAGCCTGGTTCACTTCTCCACTGCCATACTGGGCACTGGTGGGTCTAGAGGCTCTGCAGACCCTCTGCAACCTCAGCCCAGCTCATGGGGGCCATGAAGAAACGATGCTTTTTGGAATTGTTTGCTGTGGTTATTTAAGGAAAAAAACTTGGGCTGTAAATTGCTTTTCCCTCTTCAGTGCTTAGCAGTTCAGTCAGGCTGATAAAAAAGCCAGGCCGCTCTGTTTCCTTGGTCTGCATCAGGCAGACAGACACCGTGGTGATCTGCAGCCACCGTACTTGTTTTCCTGCCCTCCATGAACATCACCCATCAGAGGAGCTGCCTGTCATAGGAGCTGGGGCTCACAGCAAGCCTTGACCACCCTCTCCAAGCACCGAGGAGCTGCGTTTGGCACATCGTCTCAGGCACAACATGCCCGTGCCACGCAAATGACTACAGCTGTTGCCTCTCGGCTTCCAATTTCAAAGCCTCCAGCCCTCTTGGAAAGGGCAGTCACTCTCTTGCTTTGGGAGGCTAACAAACTCTACCATTCCCTGGGAGCTCTGGAGGTCAGTCTTTCATCCGGATGCCTTGACGGATCAGTCTGCCTCCCCCACCTCTCTCTTCTGTCCTTCTTTTCCTGGGGATTGTAAAAGGCCATAAAATGCTTTGATAATTAAGCAGGGAAAATTTCCACAACCCATAAAACATAAAAGGTAATACTAAGCCCAATTTAGCTTTCAAATGCCTTTCAAATAACCTGTATTTAACACATGGTAAAGGTGCTTGGTCGGTGCTCTTGAACAAACAAATCTCTGAGCCTGGTTTTTAGCGCTGTGTGTCCAGACTGGCTGTAGCCGTTCYGAGAGCATTCCTTGGTTCAGGTTTCCGTTGTAAACTGCAATGTGGGAACCAGTGKAGGTAAAATAAAGAGCTGACCTGAAACTTTGCCCAAACCACGGACTGGACATAAATTGTTCTTTTGAAATTTGAAATAATTTTTGCTTGTTTGTATAATCTTTCTCAGCCAGGACTGTGAGAAACTTGGTAAAGGCTGGCACTTGCAGCAGACTTGGAGAGAAATCTGCAGATCTGGAAAAGTTTGGATAATAGCCTGAACTGTGTTTGGAGGTGACAGGCTGCTTTTGGTAGAAACTATGTCAGATTAGTTTGCTTAGAAATTACAAGAAAGCATTCAAAGAAGAAGTCAGTGGTACCTGCTGGGCTCTTCTTCAAAACTTTGAATGCAGGACAAATTCATAGAAACTGACCATGGACTCCTTCAAATTTAAACCACCAGGTTTCACATATCTCTGTCATGGGTGGAAATGGCCACCCTGAAAGGCTGTTTTATGGCTAGCCTATAACTGAATTGCAAGTTRCTCTTAATTTTTTTGGCCCATCACATTTTATGGGTAAGGTAACATGTTTGGCCCGTTCAACTTTACATTGGTCCATGCTTGGCATGTGGTCATGTACCTGCACGACAAGGAGCTACCGTGAGCAGCTGCAGTCCCTGGGTCAATGTACAAGGGGCCCAACAGAAGCCAGTGAAGCCCTTGAGAGGTAGAAGTAGCCGCAGGCATTTGGCCATCTCCTTCCATATGCTGAGCAGCAGAAAAACCCCAGCATGGTTAAAAACTCCTTTTTGCAGCTCCAGACACAGGCTTTGTGGTCAGGAGGAAATTTGCTTTGCAATGGCAATATCACTGGCAGGTTGGGATATTGTGGGCAGAGGGGATCAGCTGGTGATTTTAATCTCTATTTTTTGAAAGAAGCAGGCACCATATTTCTGTGAACTAGCAATCACCCACCTTGAGTTGGGGAACATGGGGCTGTGGCAAGAAGATGAGAGCAATGGAGGAACAGAGGTCTGAGGCAGGGGAGCCAGATTAGGAGGATTAAGGAGAAAGGGGATATAGGGCTGGGAATTCTGGATATTGAGATGGGGGAAAGACCTTGATGTTGACAAACTGCAAGTCTTTAGCAGTTGATGTCCAATATAGTTGCAGGTTCCTGTATTTTTGTTTTTCTGACCAAGTAAAATCAGGAAATACTGGAAAATTTTCAACTGTCCAAATCAAATTAGAATTTTTCTTCTGTCATAATCTTAATGAGATATCTCTCACAGTAGCCCTAATGACAACTTATTCCTCTGCTGTCTAGTTAGATGTTTGCAAGGCCAAATTAAGGTGCAAGTGTTAATCTCTTAAGGTTTACATTGTTTCAGATCTGGTGTTTTTGGAGTCTTCTTACAGTACCTCCAATGCTAAATTGCTTCAGATTTCCTCGTTGCAGAGCTGGCAGCAGGCATTCTCAGTGGAGGCCAATATTGTTTGCAAGGTAGAGTTTCACTCCCTCTGCTTTAGGCTGACTAATCTGCCTACAATAATAATCTGTGCTATAACATCCTGGCCTGATAATTCAAAGGCAAAATGCAATTACCTCTGCCTTTAAAGTTCATTTTGTTATTTTAGGAAAGGTTATAGCACTGTCAGGATCAGCCCTTGCAAGCTTACCGAGTTAGCGTTGTGTAAATTCCAGAAAGAGTGCACTTAATGGAAAGCCTAATTAACTCAGCTTTTAGTTAGACGATAATGACTGGACAAGATTGATATGTGAGTTGGACATTCATTTCCTGAAGCATTTCTAAAATTCCTATTCTGAGTAACCAACTTCTGCTATTTCCCTGAAATCAACCAAAACAGTCTCCAACAAGTGCTAAATAATTACTGCGATAGCTGCACCCATTTCTTTCTTTTTTTAAGAGGCAGGTACCATATATCTATGAACTAGCAACTGCCAACCAAATCTCTAGCTGTGCTTCAGTAAACCGTCAGACATTTTTAGCAGTGAATTTCAAGTGAGATGAAGCTCTGGAAAGGCTTCACGTTAGGGAAAGTTTGTGTGTGTGAGACTGATCACTTTTTATTTTTTATTTTTTAAATGAAACATTAACAGAAGTAAAGATTGTGCCTTAGGAGCACGCTGAATACCTGTAACCCAAGGGAAACCTAATGTCCCAAACAACCAGCAAAGCCAGCCAGCCAAGTTGGGTGATGCTTCTCACATGTATGCTCAAGTACAGCCATTTAGCCAGGGAGACTTTTGTTTTAAAGACTATTAAGTGACTTTGGGGGAAAAATGCATTGCAGATGGTTTTTTTAATTAAAAAAAAAAAGAGGAGCTTTTTGCTGCAGTATGTCGAGGCACTGGAGGTTAAGACCTTTTACATCCTCTAATATAAGTTATTGCTTCATCTTAAAATGAGCTTCATATGCTTCCAATGATCCTAGGTCATTTCCTCTAGACAGAAGTCAGCATGGTGTCTAATATTCTAAGTGTGGGTAATTAAATGTAGGGCCAGGCATAACACAGTGAAAATTCAGTCCTAGTTAATTTTAAGGAGCAAGATGGTAAAGAATTTAATTGAACATAATATATTTCAAAAGGTTTGGAAATGAGTGTTGGACAAAAAGGAAATTGCAGTAAAATCGCATAAATTTTCTTTAAAGTTTTGTTAATAATGCCCTACAGGTATAGTAGCGTAAATATACCTGTGCACATATATGGTTTGCTTTGAGGTTTCACCTTCATATGGGAAATAACCTAAGTTATATTTTCACTGTCTGATATATGTCCCTTTCTCCTTGCACTGAAGACACTGCCAAGATTTCCCTGGATTTGTATGATATTAAAATAAGACTATCTTCTCTTATACAGTTGGAAAATGTTGAGGTGTTGTAGTGCTAAGTTCAACAGAAAAGTTGGTCCCGGACTCAGCTCTGTTGAGCTATCATCTGTGTAAGTACCTTGATGGGTATTTACAGAAGACATACCTTCAGCCCAGGGAGGCTAATCTGTGGTTTCTCCTGTCCTTGGTGGTAAATGAGATGATTGCCCAAGAAGTTAATTCAAAATGTCTAAAATAAGCCCATGTTGTTAATCTCGCCTTCTGGAGAAGGATCTCTCTATGAGGCATAGAGGCTTAATTTCCATTTCCCCCCACCTCAGTCCCCACTCCTGATCTCTGTCCTCGAGCAACGTAGAGAGCAGAGGTGGAGCTTACCAACAAATCAGCTATAACTTAGGAAAGGCAGGTATAATTGCCAATACATAGGTTTTCTAATGTTATGAATTTTCATGAAGTGTCACAAATGTGTTTATTATGTTCATTGGTTAGAAATATTATATATCTGCTTCACTGATACATGGACGAAAAAAATATATGGCTCAGATGTCACTTTACACTTTTCCTCTGAGTGTTTTCATCTGCCGAAAGCATAAACAGAGAGGGTCATTCAACAGAATTTCAGTATCACTCAGCTTTGATTAAAATCTTTGCTTACATTCTTTTTTTTAAACAGATTTTTTTATCTATGGAAAATCTTATGGAACTTTACAAGTTATATACACAGTACCATATTACAAGGTACATTAAAATGTCACTGTCTCTCTAATTACCATGCAGTCAGGCATCTTTCCCTAATTCACTAACAGAACCATAAAAGTAAAGATATTCTTTAACATAAAATTTAAGTTAGAGGGGCGATTTGAAAAAAGACTAGAGAAGGATGTTGTTAATTAAGCTTCCTTGCGATACTTACAAATGTATTCTTTAAAAGAGGGCTCATTAATGTCTGTGCTGTAACAAATTTTTCATTTCATAAGCTCTTGAGTTAGAGATTTACCAGAGTGAAAATGTTGAGTAGCTGATAATTGGAGCATAAGGAATTGGCTGCTGCCGCGGCTCTGATCTCGACTCGGCTCTGCTCCATGGTTTGAGAGAGATTTCACGTTTATGGCATGCTCTAGACACAGTAACATTACAAGCTGTTCTCTGAGCAAGAGAAACATTAAGAAATCCTTCTTCTGCCTGAGAATAAAACATGTTTGATTTGTCCGGGAAACCGAAGTCAAGATGCATGTGATAATAGAGATGAATTGACGAAATGGTATGCCAATAAGGATAAACAGTTACAGGTTTGAAGCTGGGCTGCTGTTGCTCCAAGAGCACTCTAAAACTGAGATTACTGCACTGCAGAAACATATCACGGCAACAGTGTAGAAAGAAAACATATCATTATCAGTTCAAATAAATCCTCTGGGCGGAGGAATAATTTTAGGCATTTTTCAAGTGATGTTATCTCCCAGGCTCTCTCATCTCTTCTAGGAAAATGGGCTGAAGTGTTGAGATATGTAGCCTGGGAGCTACATATCTCAGACCACAGATGTAAAAAGTTGACAGCTGTGCTGTCTATCCACTCAGAGCAGAGGGGCTGCTCGGTCAGCTGAATTCGCAGGTCCCTCTTTGGTCCATGTTTGAATAAAGCTCCTTTTTAAAACAGCATGTTTTGGGCAAGGAAGAGCAGCAAGAACTTTGGGGTTTGCTCCAGCGACAGGCAAGTGCTTTGGAAATGCTATGTATTTTAGAGGATCCTGAGAGATTTTTGGAAAGGGCAATAAAAAGTCACTAAAGGCTTAGGTGGAGTCTATGGAGAACAAAAAGATTCAAGCTTTGGAGACATTTAGAACATAATTTTAAATTTGGAATTGGGGTTTGAAAACCTAAGGATATTTGGGGGCATTTTAGGTCACCAGAGTGGTTTTTCTCCTTTTTTTTTTTTTTTCTTTTAGTTTGCAACATCCCAGCTTTGGTGGTGGACAGCTAGAAATAATACAACTGGAGATAATGGCAATATGGTAACATACTCATAACAAACCCATAAACTATTAAAACTGATGAATTTCCTTTTATGAAGTGTTCCTTGAGATTCACCCCAGCAAGACAGATTTCTGTGTGGGTTTTTTGGTTTTCTTTTGAATGTCTAGAAATCATTATAAATGCTACAAACAGGTTAAGCAGCCTGAAACAGCTGGAAAGCCTCTCACAAACAGTTCTGGTCAGCCTACAATTACAGGAGAAAATGCCCGACTCATCAGCTTAATTAAAATACCAGCAGATCTTTCATTTCTTTCATGTCTTTCRTTTTGGTGGCTGAACTGAAGTGGTGAGACCTTGGAATGCAGGTGCACATCCAACCTGAGTCCTTATTTTGCTTCAGCCAAAATCTAGACCCTTATCATTATCACCCAGGTCACTCATCCTCCTACCTGATCCCCACTGGAAGGAAACTTGACCATATATCAGTCTGGGAACTAAACCTATTTTGATAAAGATGTGTTGAAGAAATGATTGGTGGTGTGTTGTCTCTTTTTGCATGCTTCCATGCTCAGCAAAGCCCTTTCATATTGAGGCTTTACCCTGTTTTTCAGGTATCTTCTTCACTGATGCCCACACAGATTTTAGAATCCTGGGAAACTATCATTAGCATCCTTCATCAGTTGTGTTCACCTGGTTTGATAGCCCTGCACTGAGGATGACTAGTGATATTGAGGCATCTCTTTTCCTGAAAGAAAAGTTACGTGCAACAGCGTAGTCAACAGCAAATGATCAATCAGTCTTACGTAGGTAGAGCCTCTAGGTCTGTAAGAACTCATGGTGTTTTATGCCCCAAAAAGGTGAGTGTTTAGCCCAAATGTTCTGTCTAGCATACATTTTGAATTTACTCTTTGTGGTTGCTTAAAAGTGCTGTTTATTGTTTTTGTTGGGTTTTTTAAAAATTATTTTTTAATGAATTTCACTAAGTTCTTAGCATCATGCAGCATCTACTGTAAAATAGGCATAACAATTTATTTTTATTATATTTCTCTCAATTATATTCCTATCAATTCTATTGAAAGGCTTCAAAGTTGTGTTTGATGGGCATTTGTAGAAGCACATGGCTTGTTATCTATGCCACACCTTTTTTTTTCTGTCTATATTTTTTGTTTCATTTCCAGTAATCTCAGCTGTTCTGATCTTTGTGTGAACAAGGATTGCAAAATTGGGCGCTCATTAATAGAGATCACAGAAATAACAAAACGGATTTTAACTTTTCCTAATGTTTTGGACCAAACTGGATGTGAGTTTTGATTCAGACCCATAAGTATCGAGAGAGGGAGCATACACATGGGTATGGGATAACTGGGGTTCTCACCAGCTCTGTGCTGAAAGTATTCCTAGTGACCGCAGGCTTTGTATCTATCCAGTTTCATCCCCAAATAATGAGTTTTGAATTCTGAAGTCTGAGCTGAAAACGTAATGGAAAGCTTATGAGAAGCTCGGTACGTAAAACAGAAATTCTTCACTAATTTTTCTCTGCTGGGGGGTGGGGAAAAGGAAGAAGGAACTAAAGCCTGCAAAATGATCATGCAACACTTCAGAAGACAATTGAAATCCTGGCTTCAATAAAACCCTTTAAAAAAATCACTCTGGCTTCAGGGAATCTCTTCCCATATTTTGTTAGGAAACTGGAAACTTAATGGAGCCTTTAATTGATCCTGGTAACATTCCTGTGAAGAAGTCTGGGTAATGCTACACAATTACTTCAAACTTCAGGTTTTAAACTGCCATAGTTAACTTCAAAAAGAGGTGAACAATGCTGAATTGCCAGCCTTGCTCTGCAAAATCTCCTTCATTAAGAAAACAATCCTGAAGGTAACCTGACAGAAGTTTTTGTAAGGCTCCTCTTAGTTTTCTTTTATAGAAGTCGGTAAAACTAGTGATACAAACTGTCTGCAGTTAACTGCAATGTCATATGATAATTCAGGTTGATCTCAACTCCAACCTCCTGCTTGAAGCCAGGTCAGCTCTGAAATCAGTCCAGACTGCTCAGGAATATGGTCTTGAAAACCTCTGGGTATGGAGATTGCATGTTATAGTGKTTTTTTTTKGGGGGGGGTGGTGGTATTTTTACCTATTGAGCAGGCACATTGCCTTCCAGTGCTCCTAAGGGAGCTGACGAGTGTGGTGCATAAAGAACTGGAAATGGTCCAGATTCCCAGCTCCTGAGGTGGAAGGAGGAGGGAGGGATCCTACTGTAGCTTTTGGGTCTTGAAGGCTCTGTAATTGCAGCCCTTCGGCCATCCACCAGTCTGGGCCATCCTCTTGAGCAATACAGCTCCTTTAAATCAGTGGAGTGGTATACGGTGGCATTACTGCTTTAGGATTATTATTATTAGTCTTTATTTTCCTCTGGTCAGGCCTGTATGGTGTGCAATGCACTTGAGAGAAAACTGGTCAGGAAATAAAGCATGGAAATGTCCTCTTCAAATGCTGTGACAAGTGTGGGGTGAGAAGGGTATTGATGAGCATGGACATGTCTGAGCCACCCACTGCTGCTGCCACTCAGGAGGGGTGCTGCAGGTCAGGGGTAGCACGTGAGGAGAGGGACCAGTGCCAAGGGCTGTGGCATCTCACCTCAGCACTTCTGGTTTCTCTTCAGTGTGGACTGAAGACGTCTTTGTACTGCTCCTGTAAGCGTCTGGAGCTCCTCACTCTTTCCCCAAACACAAGAAATGCTAAAAGTGATTAGTCAGGGACATATAACGAACTGTTTGAAGTCTTCTCTGTGATGTGTTTGATTTCTTCTTTAATCAAAGCTGGATTCATATGTTGGTAATTGCTGTGAAGACCAGATCATATGATCACATCAGTCCCAGTTTTTCCTTAAAAATAAAAGTGTCTTTCTTGAAAACCATGAAAACATATTCCCAGGGTGACTTAATCTATCCCTGCTTTATTCAGGACTAAAGATGCTTTCAGATTCAAATGCCAACATGAATGCCTTGTCTCTTTTAATAAGCCATATTTTGCTTTCGCTTTTTTTCTTTAAAATAGCCTAACCGAAGTTACTTCTAACTGTTCAGTCTACTTCTGTTTATGCAGCTTGGGGTATGTGATCTAAGGAGCTGAGCAAATGCAAAGGTGACAGCTGACTTTTTAGGCTAATATTTAAACAGGGCAATGAATAAACTGAAAAGTAAGATAAATTTCTTAGACAGTCTGCTTTTGGTGTAATTCAAAATTTTGTGGTCTCTTATTGCCAGCCTGAACTGAATCATTTGAGATTTGCCTGATGTTTTTCTGGCAGATATGCATCTGAAAATTTTTCATTGTTTTGATCTTTCTCTTGACATTTTGTTGCTAGTCAGTATTGGATTTTTACAGAGGAGGAATCTTGCTCCATAACAAGGCAGGGTACCACTTAGTTTAAGTGAGAGCAATGAAATAATGCTTTTGGGCTATATCTACTGCATCCATAGTGAAAATACTCCACTGTCTACAGTTTTGAGAATGGCCCAGAACGCAATAAGCTCCAGGTCAATCTGCTGCTTCTTTACACAGAATGCTCTACAGAAAAGCTGAGGACAGCCCACTTGTTGTGTTCAGCCATATATCGAGCTGCCAAAGAGGCTATTAGCAACATACCGGCTCTTTAGATGTCCTCCAGCACCCGGTCCCTTCATAGTTCCAGCAAAAAACTTCTGATCAAGCATTTAATTTTGCTCCCACATTTGTGGCCTGAATGGAAAGTATGCCTGTCCCCAGGTATAGCCCTTGTAGACCACTCAAAAAAACAGTGTACAGATAGTTATTGAAAAAACTTACAGGGAATTCATTCATACACTGAATAAATGCATCAGACAACATTGTAGTTTCTGCCCAATAACAGACACAGCTGTGGTTTTCATTCAGCAGTTTCTGGCAGACGCTGGAGTATACCATAAATTGTTATTCAATAGAGAAGAATTTGGCATATGAATTAAGGTGAGCAATTTTATAGCATTATCCAGAATAGATTTCCTTGTGCATGACATACTCCCTTAGGAATGTTTCCAAAAAGGCGGCTGCAAATTTTCCCTTAGTAAAATTTATCTGTGGTGGGGTCTGTTCATTTTCAGAGATCTTTATCTTCACAAGCAACTTCAAAACCCTATAAAAAAATCCAGTTGTTTACATAGATAAGACTCTGGAACAGTCCAAATTGTACTATCAGATTAATTTGTATTTAGATTGCACCTTTCCAATGTCTCTGAAAGACATTACAAATACAAATTAGGTTTCACAGTAGGACTGTAGAAACCTCTATTGCAACCTTTTGGGGTTGGCAAAATTAGAGATGCCGTGACCTGCGAGCCCTTACTTCCAGGCCAAGGTGCCCTGTAACTCAAGTTGTAGAAATTCTGCCCCTTCTAAAACAAAAGTCATTGTTACTGATTAAAATGAATTGTTTTTTGCAGTATGTTGCTCTGATGGACATTTTGTTGAAAAGTTGACATTATTTTGGTGCCAGCAAATATAAATCTACTGTAACTGACTGTGAGCCTTTCCCGTGTTCATAATTTAACTCGAAGAGATGATGTATAAGCGATAACTTATGGCTAGTATTTTCCMCATTGGTATTCCCTTTATCACTAAACCAGTGTCAAGGCATTGCCTATAGTAATACTTCAATATTTTTTGTAGCACTTTCTTTTTTTTTTTTTTATAGGGTGTGCAATGCAATACGTTGCAATGAGAAACCATTACTACTGTGGTCTCTTTTGGGAAACTCCATTTGTCAAAATGTAAAAAGGAGATGTAAAACCAGTTATATGATAATGGAGCAGCTGAGATTAAAAAAAAAAAAAAAAAAGAAAAAAAAGCTATAGAAGCACTGAAGAAAACCGGTTTAATCATATTCCTGCCTTACCTGAAAGTGGAAGTATGCAGTATTTGGAAAGTCTGTATACAATTCATAAGAGCATCTGTAATTTCATGTGCATATTGGGCCTAAGTCAGGCTTGGTGTTTTCCCAGTGCCTGCTCAACATGGCCTAAGCCGTGTGAAATGCTCTCAGCCAAATGTGAGAACTGGAAAGATAGTAGATGAAAAATATGCTTGGAAGGGCTTGGTTGCTGTTTGATTATATCCTATTTTAATTTCTTCTCAGCCCTGTTTTGTAGCTGCTCCAGGGATACCTTGTGTGGTCCTGTTCACTCCATGTGATTATTTGGAAAAGGACTTTTACTTGTACCTGACCAGAATTATCAAGTAGAGAGCTGAAAATGTGCCATGTCCCTGCACTGACCAACTCTGCAACCAGTCTGGGTCACATGCAGGGATTACATCAGTAGAAAAAAAGCCCTGCCACACAAATATTAATTTCTTCAGCATAAATACTGTTACACTGGGTCAGTGGAAAGATTTAGTGAAACTAGTGTCCTCTCTGATGATGACGAGTGGTCAGGTGCCCAGGGAAGAATATATTGGTAGGAGAATAATACCGGTAGGTATACTTTCCTGTATTTTATTTTCATAGCTTCTGGCAATCTGTGGCTGAAGTTTTTCTTGAGCTGAAGGCTCCTTTATCGTTGTGTTTAGGTGTCTTTTATGGACTTCTCTTCATGTTGGTCTGATCGGTCTTGGGACCCTTTTGCTTTTAGTCCCCATAATACTATGTGGCAAAGAGTTCCACAATTCTGTCATCTGCTGTGTGAACAAGGACTTCAGCAGCTTGTGTTAAATTTGTTGCTTGATGGCATCATGTGAATTTTAACATTTCTCTGTTCACATCCTTCGTGCCCTTCAGAAATTGCAGATCCTTCATATCTGTCACTTACTGTCTCTTTTACAGGCTGAAGAGACCTGATTTGCTTCATTTTTTCCCTCATGGAGAATTTATTCTATACTTCTTCCTATCCTATTGCTTTTTTCTGTACCTTTTCTGTTCTAATAGATCTCGTTCAGTGACCAGCTCTGTCCACATCAATCAAGCCACAGACCCACCACAAGTTTATACCACTATAAACACATTGATAGTGATGTTTTATATTTCTAATTTCTCTATTCTTTTCCTGTAAGTTTGGTAGCTTCTAATAAGTTGATATTCTTAAAAGTCTACTTTTGTTACATATTCCCAGTTTCTTTCCTAGATAAGTCTTGAATGATAATTAGCGTAGAGCCCATCATTCTGCCTCTATAGTTAAGGTTATTCTTACTGACATATGTTACTTTATGTTTAATGGTGTGRACTACTATCTTATTGTTCAGTCATGCAGCAATCTTTCTGTAACTCTGTGCAGTACACTTTAATTTATATGATGCTGAGAATTTTTATATTATGAACAACCTTTGCTCACTATTCAGCCTCTGCTACAGATCCGTTATGGATAGGTTGAGAAGTAGAGATCACAGAGCAGATGCTTCTCCTTTGAGAGCGACTGTTCATTTCAGCTTCTCTTTCTTTTTTTTTWWAAAAAAGTTACTAATTATATATTAACTCCTGAGAGAATCTTTCTTCTTTTTCAGTGACAGCTTAAGTTCTTTACATGTCTCTCAATCTGTTAAAGGCTTTTTGGGAATCCAAATATAATATATCAAATGAATCATTCTATTCACATGTTTATTGGTGTCTTCAAAGAACTGCAATGCATCTAGGAGGTATGACAGCCCTCTATAAAAACTACTTGTTTCTTCTCTGAGATATTTATGTGTATATCTACTATTAAAGTTCCAACCAATCTGCCTGACATAGAAACCTAACTAATGGTCTATAGTATCCTGTCTTTCCTTGCTCCTTAGACCAGTTTAATAAGTTTTGTCATCTGTGCAGCCTTCCATTTTTCTGGGCTGGGAGCCCTTCGAAGCCATTGAAGTGATAAATCACACACTTAGGATTTTGTATATTAGTTCCTCTACGACTGCTGGGTGAATTGCGTCTGGTCTTAGAGATTTGCTACTGTTTTATTGACTTACTCTAATCCCCCACCACTGCCACTTCAGTTGGAGATTTCAAACTTGCTTCTCACATAAAACCTCTCTGAGCTTTTCCCTTATAAACACCAACTCAGATAATCCATTTAGCTTTTCTGATACAGCCTTGAACTCTCCTTTTACACCTCTGTCATGTATTAGTCACACGAACTCTGACAAAACTTTTGCTGCTTCTGTGTTTACAAGACTTTTGTGATTAATTGGGATGCCTGTAGCAAGTCGTTCTTCAAAATGTTTTCTGATTTATTATGTTTTTGCATTTAACATATAAACTTTTGTACCCTTTTTATTTTCTCCACTTGGACATGACCTCTACTTCTGAATAATGTTTTTCTACTTGTAAGAGCCTCCTTTAGTCTGACATTTAACAATGCTAGATTTTTTTTTTGGTCCTGTTTGAAGCTTTTGAAGAGGTGGTACTCATTTACTCTGAAACCCTAATAAAATATTTTTAGATAGTCTCCTAGCTGACTTCAGGTGCTTTACCCTTTTAGCAACTTACCTTGTTTTCCTTTTACTAACCTCTCCCACTTCTGTATACTTTCTTAAGTGATACTGGAGTGGGTTTTTTTCCCCCCTTATTCCTACAGGATCTTGAATTTAATTATGATCATTAGCAATCATGGAGACCTTTTGCAATAAATTCTGAACTGACTCCTGTGGATTGATTGGAACTAGGTCAAGAAACGCTTCTCCTTCTGTCAAGTCTCTGACTGGTTGCTCCAGGAGGCAGTCATTTATACCATGTAAAAAATAAACAATTCAATTAACTTTTTGCCTCACAACCCACTGTGTCACTTTTCTGGTTTGCATGGGAGTAACCGAAGTCTCCCATGATTATTGCCATGTGTTTGCCCTTGTGGCTTTTGTAATCAGTCTTAAAATGTCCTGGGCACCTTTTAATCCAGGGGAATCCTGTGGCTGAGGCATTCACTTTTTCATTTGCCTATAGACTGATTCCAAATTTACTATATTTCATTCTTCCATCAGTACAACTGCATTGGTCACATTTGGGTGATTTCTATTCTGCTCTCACTGATTTTTCTTCCTTCTGTGGAGGTCAAAATGTGGAGGTGATTTGGAATTGATTTTAATCCAGGTCTGGTTGTCCAATTTCATACATTAAGTTTAAATGAGTCTTTATTTACTTAGACTGTTTTTCATGGTTTTCTCCCTGGATTTCATTGCCTTTATCCCATACCTTCTTGCGGTGTGCTTTGGCAGAAGGATGTTATAGAGGTCCTGAATTATTATGGGAACTGCATACCTTAGGGAGACCTAGTTAACCAGATGAGGATCTGCAGCTTGCTTGAGAAGTGAAGAAGAAGAGAGAGTACTGCTTGGAAGGAAGAAAAGGGGAAGAAGTTTAGCAGCTTCCCCCCCACCTTCTCTAGTCATCCATTGAGGATGAGGTGAATTCCCAGGACTCAGAGAGCAGAAGAGGTCTGCAAAAATTACAAGAGAAGAAGGGACTGGGAATGGTCTATCTTGAAAAGAATTGCTTCCTTAATGGTTTGATGTGGTTTTAATCCCATACCCTAAAAGGATAAGGGGCTCCAGGGACTGGTTTGTCTACGTGTTTAGGGAGTGAGAAAATCTGAATGCCTCAGTGGGGGATTGCAGCCATGAGAGGGCACAGCAGCCCGAGAAAACCGCTAATAACAACCTATTCCTAAAAACATGTTCATTTGTTTGTTTTTTCTTCTAGGATCAAATGGGGCAATTGTTTCTGACTCAATAAAACTTCTCAGATTTTTTTTGATGGCATGTTTTATCCTTATGAAGTGTTTATTCACTGAAATAGGCATGATTCACCAGGGTATGTCAAGTTCTGGTGGGCTCCCGGGTTGCTTCTTGCCAGCTTGACCTCCTGGCTTCCTAACCAGCCATCTGGCTGATGATAGGAAACCAAAGAGCTTCAGAGAAGCTAGAGCTTCAGTTTCCAGGGGTGAGCAGCTTCAGCATTTTAATGAGGATATTGCCCCCATATACCTGCTTCTCCCTGGTCTGCTGTGGATGATCTTGGTTTTCCCAAGGTGCGTTGCTCCTTAACCCACCTCTGGCAGCTCAAGAAAACTTGGATGGCTTCAGAAAACTGACATGGGATTTCTCTTCCCTGAGGGGCTTCAACATTTCATTTTCCTGTTCCATTGTCAAGCCAAAACTCTAAGAACATTTTTTCATTTCCTATTGAATGGAAATGTTGGGGTCCGGCACCCCTCATAGATAGTTCTGCTGAGGATTCAAGAGCGAAACATACCGGCTGGCATATTTGAGATCTGGAAGGCTTCTAGGATGTAGGGAGAAGCGTTGCATCTGAAATCAGTACAGTATAGTCTTACCAACTGCGTATGTGTGCCACTGCTGTTGCTATGGATCATTATGACAGGACACTGATGTAGCCTAAACTGGGAAAGGTTGAGGGCTCTGTGTTAGTACTGCTTGTTTCCCACTTTTCATCTGCACTGATAAACTGGAGAGAAAGATCTGCCCATCACAGGGGAATATATTATACATCATTAAAAAGAAAAAAAAAAAGAGAGAGAGAGGCTTCTTTTCTATCATCTTTTAATCTGCATGAGCAGCCTCCTCCCTGYCCCGGTACATACACAAGCTGCAGAATCAGAGCAGTCACAATGAGAATGTTTTACTCCATGGTCCCACAAGGTTATCCCTTGATTACAAAGCATATTAATTGTGTTTGAAAAATTGTTATAAACTGGACTTTTAAAGGCATGAGGGTTTTCATTAAGTTGCCAGGCTAGCTTACGGTGTCATTAGAAGTCAGTAGTACTATCTGTTCATCACAGTGGATGCAGTAATAATCTTTCCTCTATTGGCTGCTTAGCTGAAATGTGCTGATATAGGAAAAACATTGATACAAAGAAGCAAAAGCTCTCTCGAGTATGGAAAATGTCATTCTATTTTCTGTCTGTATTTTCTTTTTTCCTTTTCTTTGGTAGTCAGGTAAATGTGGCATGGGAATGCATGTGGAAAAACATCTGTCCTAAAGAGGCACAATCAATTGGAATTGATGCTTCAGTCAGTGACTGCACAATAATTTGTCTGTGTTAGAAATAACCCTTAAAGTTCTTATGACTGGAAAAGTTTGGGGAAGAAACTGGTGTTTGTTCTTTTAGGCAGTTTACAACACTGTATCACTATGTAGTTGCTCTTTCTTCAGTTAAATCAGATGCTTCCTCCATCTGTTGTGAATGTGGGCCTTCCACACATGAAAAAAGAAATAAGAAACTATGTATGTGAGTGTATATATATATCTATAGTGGGGAAAAAAAAAAAAGAAAAAAAAAAAAAAAAGCCATCCCTGCCAACTTCTGTAGTCTTAGGGGTAGGCAGAATTCTTGAGACCAAGGTTCAGCTGTGATTTGTAGCTGAGCTTAATTGAACATGATTTGATTTTGTGTCTTATCTCCAAAATCTGCCACTCTGACAGGAAGCGTGAATGGACTGAGAAAACTGGTGTTTGCAAAAAATACATTTAATGCACACAGGTTTTTTGTCCTTTGTTTTTCCTTCCTACCTTTCTCGAATTGTGCAAGTCCGTAATTTCCAATGATAATCATAAACTCATAGAAGGAGTTACACTGTGGGTAGAATAACGCTGCTATTTTGGAATTTGAGCTATTTCTATGAGAAATATTAATATATTAAAATCAAGGTGTATGTGATGGTTTTACAGTGTCTTGGATCTATTTTCCCTTTGATATTAGGTGAGATCTGAGAAGGTTAACAGAAACTTGAAATAAATGTGTATTTTAAAGGTGCTTTTTGTTCTCACGGGGCTTTTCTTGGGTGTGTGTCAGATGCTTTCAGTACTTTTAAAATAAAACACACTGGTTTTGAGCAGTGGAGAGTTCATTTCAGAGATATTAAAAGTGATGTTATGGTCAGGGAGGAACAACTGTAGGTGTTAAAGGTGTTTTTAAAATTATAACCATAAGATTAGTGATTTCCTATTAAAAAAATTTCCATTTACCAAAATATGTTTTTAAAGGAGTACTTGAATCTTTTTAGTGAGCATAGGCCTCTGTTCTCCCTTCATAAAGGACCATATTTTCTGTTTCAGCACCACACAAAAAGCAAGGTTTACATTTTCATGGCATATGCTACTTCTGGACATTGGTCTGACATACTCCTCCCTCCCTAATTCTGTTCGTGATAAACTTGTCCTTTAAAATAAGCTCTTTGACTCTCAAAACTATGAAGCGACACTTCTTCTGCAGGTTACTGTGCTCATGGACAGCCAGGCCCCCGGAGTCAGTAGTACAAGCACTGGCAGAACCTAGGAGTCACCCTTCTGAGTTGAATGGAGATCTTCCAATTTTCAATAAAAACATTTACTTTTTTTCTTTTTTTTCTTTTTTTTTTTTAGAGCTATTAGGAGGGTTAATATGGGTGAACAGTATGCAGGAATTATTTTTTTAATGAGTTTTACCCCTTCCGCTTCCCACTTTTTTTTTTTCTGAATGTTGTCAACATTTTTTTTTCTTTAAAAATGTGTTTGCTATTATATGTTAATMATGGAAAAATGTACATGAATAATTCTTAGGAGAACATGTAAAATATGAAAACCAAGATATTTTTATTCTGTTGKGAATTGAGCATATACTTTCCTTCTGTGATCATCCTCATTTCACTCATGAAATCAGCTATTGGTATGAACAATTGCTATTACAAATCTGAGTTTAATTTTCTGGGTGTACTCCATTTTCCTCCTGTTTCACTCAAAGTACATGTATAAAATGAGCTCAGGAAGTATAGGAATGCCACTGAGGAGAACAAATTGGATTAATATTTCAATCTGTTATTGAAAACGTTAGGTTGTTTCAAGTGGTGAGTGATGGTGTGTGGGGTAAGATGACTATTGACATCTTTCTCTAGTCACACTCCCTTCCTGTCCTTGATTTGTTTTTCTGATTGAGAAGAGAAATAATGAATTTCAGAGGAGAAATCAGTCTGCCTGGGTCTAAAAGACTACCATAATGCTATGAAGAACTGCAGTACCAGACTGGATGGAAGGTCCATCTTGCCCAATGCTGTCTCTATTAGTGATGATAAGCAGGCACACTAGATGAGTAGATGCTGGGCAAATTTCTTTAATATTACCTCCCCGATCCCAAATCCAATCCTAGCCTCTATTTTCAGCTCAGGGACCTACTGATCCTGTCATGGTTTGTCTGTTCAGTAGCTCTGTATGGATCTTTTTGGCATCTTCTTCCCACCAACTTGTCCAAACTTCCTGCATTTGCAATGTCCTTTGACAAGGACAGCCTTGCCATGGTTGCATGAAAAGCCATCTCCTTCTGTTTATTTTGAACTTGGTTTCTACTGGCTTCATCTGAGTGCATGTGCTGCTTGTGGCTGTGGAGAGAGTGGACCGTTGATCTCCCTCCACCCTCGCCATGCTGTTTGTGACTTTGTAGACCTTGGTGCTCTGAGTTCTCCCTCTTCCAGAGCAAAGAGGCTCAGACTACTCACTTGTTCATCGTATGGAAGACCTTCCACACCTCTCGTCAGACTCCCTGCACCTCTCTGAACCTTTTGCAATTTAAATGTTGTTTCCCTCCTCTCCAAAAGGACGGCACACAATTTGAAAGGTGTGAACCAAGGGTTGATACAACAGCACCAAAATGATTTTGCTTTGTTCTCTCTTCCTTTTCTGATTATTCCTGACATTTTCACTTTGCTTTTGTGGAACCATCTATCATAACACCAAGGTCTTGCTCCAGAATGCTAACTATTATTTCAGAAACCACCGATATCTATGCAGATCTAGGATTGTCTTTCGCCACGTGTTATACACAATGAATTTCAGCTGCTGTTTTATTGCCCAGCCATTCAGTCTCATTGGACCCCTCTGTAATTCTTCACAGTCTGCTCACGTCCCTATTCTTCTGCATAACTTAGTGTCATCAGCTGTCTTTACCTCACACCTCATCCCTTTTTCTAACAATGTCTGCATATATGAAATAGCTCATTTCTCAGCACCAGTGCCAGTAAAACTGAACTGTTGACCTCCCTCTGTTGTAGGAACTGACCACTTACTCATATCCCATTTCCTACCTTTTAATTAATTTATTCATGCAAGGACTCTCCTTATCCTTTAGTCACTTAGCTTCCTCTGTCACCTCTAACTAAGACRCCACAGAAATCTTGGTCTGTAGCTTCCCTTCTGTGAACCTAAATGACATCTCTAGAGTGTCCATCTGTCGACAGTGTCACTGATGCCCAGTCAGGCCACCACTGCACGCTCTTTCCCCAGGCTTCCTCAGACCCTGCACAGGTTTCCGGTGAAATCCACCACCTTTCTTCTTGYAAGGCAAGCTCCCCTGTGGTCCTCTCCAGGGTCACACACCCCCTTGTTTATTTGCCTGATGATGGAATCTTCCACTGCTACAACCTGCTTCTTCCTATCTCGTCTTTGATCTTCCCCTCACTTTAACTTCCTTTGAAGAAATCTGTCCTTGGACGTAAGAATCTAGTTTCCAGGAATTTTCTGTTTGGTGAAGCTTTGTTTTGAAGTGGGAGAGGAAGGCCTCTTCTGTTGCTTCCTCTGGAGATCCTTCCTGAGAGCCAGGTGCTGCTCCGGAGCACGCATCGAGCTCTCGCTGTGAGGGCTGGCAGCGTGCAAACTGAGATACGCTGCTTTGCAGGCATATGCTACCAAGAGGGATTAAGACCTACGTAGAATATTTTTATAAAACCGTAAGATAAAAGGATAAACTAATCTCCAGACTTGGGTATTTCTTGCTACCACATAGTTCTTCGGGACTCAGTTTCACTGTCTGTAAGGAAAATATTCCCATACTTTGTATAGGAGACTTTCAAAGGTTGTGGTACTCCATTTGTACCCCTAGCCTGCTAACTTTCACCCAGCAACAATTCCAGTCTGTATACTCCGATGTGCATAGCCTTTGTAACACAAAGGATTGTGATATATCTTGTAATTTCAGAATAAACCTACTTGCTTCCAGGTACAAACAGTAAAACCAGCTTAAGAACTGGATCTTTTCTTTCCTTCCCTTTTTTCACTGAAATTCCAAAAGCTGATGGCATTGCTTCATCGGGGTTGGCTGAARAACATATTGCAAATAATCTTGTTGAGTCCTAGCCGAGTTACGTAGATTGTTTTAGAGCAGTGAAGAACAAACTTATTATTAAAATAGTACCTGGAAAAGTTTCATTTTCTTTTTTTCTAGAGTAAATTCATCACTTTTATGTTTGGGTGTCAGATCAGTATATATTACTGAGCAAACATATGAAAGCCTAAGAGATACCAGCAAATAGCTGGTGGCTGTACGCTATCTGGTCTGAACTGCTGCTGATATGCAGCAGTGGTGATTTACAGCTTAGTTTGGATCTCTGGTGTAATCTCTCTATGAAATGAAAACTAGAAGTCAAGTAAGAAAATTGAGGAAATGTCTTTAGTATGATGATTAAATTATTCAGCAGGTGAGTGTTATATTTGCAGTGAAATATCTTTGRAATTATAAATCTGTGAATGCTCTCTGATGCCATGTGGGGGAGGTGGGGAAGAAGAAGGAGGGCAGCCAGGCAGTTTGAAATGAAGCATGCATGCATGCTTCACTGTCAGCGAAGATACTCGGAGAGTTAAATATCTGAGATGTAGTTCAACTGTTGTTGACTTAACAGGAAGCAACTGTTCTTCTTATGAAGGCTGGAATAAAATCTAAACCATACCCAGACACAGCTCTGAGCACTGAGGGGTCGGCCTCCAAGACCTTTTTCCCTAGCGTTGCTGATGAGTGGCTGTGACTGTCAATCCCTTTCATGGTTTGGGGAGCAACTAGCAGTAGCTGCCTACTCTTTTTGGAGCACACTCCAGGCTTTTGGAGCCCTAGGGTCCTGTGAGTTTTCTGTGGTTTTCTTTTTTCTTTTTTTTTTTTTTCTTTTTTTTTTT
>JASVER010000023.1:5624757-5658174 GCA_030449065.1 Oceanodroma leucorhoa
GGCTGGCTTTGAAAGACAGTTTTTTTGTGCAGGGTCTGGTTGAAGACCCTAACCTGCTCAGCTGTGCTGTGGATTATACAGGTGGGAAGAAGCAGGGAAGGGCTTGAGATTTTTCCCTTCTAAGAAAAGAGGAAAAAAAAAAACCAACAAAACAAAAAGTGAGGGGAAGAAGCTGCTGGCTGGGTGCCACCCTGAATGGCCTCGTTGTTCTCCAGCTCTCTGGACCTAATTAAGCGACTCCATTTCTACAGGCAATGGCAAAGTCTAATGGCAGCAAACAGAAGATCGCTAACACATGGGGCAGGCGTGTGATGTGGCTTTCTGGAATGAGAGATTGCAGTTGTGGGAGGAGGAGAGAAAGGATGAGAAGGAGTACGGGGAGCAGAGGGAAGGAGGTCCCTCTGCAGAGACAAAAGTGGCAGACACAGGAAGGAGTTTTGTTTCCTCCCAGGAAYGCTGGGAAGAACCAGGGAGAGTTTGATTTCAAAGTCCAACAATGCAGCTATGGCATTTGTTTCCAATTCAGCAGGAATGAGCRTATGGTTTGAACAATTCTTTCGAGGTTCCTGGCAGGGGGAATATAACTCATCTCAGCTGGCTGTTTTAGGGGATCAAATGACACAAAAATTTTCACTCAAAGCCTAGGGTATCCTTCTGGCAGCCAGAGACCATGCACATCTTCACAGATTTGCTATTTGCTCTAATGTGGACCAAGAGCTGCGTGCTGTGTAGAAAACTGCTTGCTTACAAAACAATCTTATTATTGCCAGATGTTGGCTCCCTGCCCGCATTTACATAATTCAGGCTTTTCTTTGCTCAAGATGTTACAATTTAAAGGTGCTTTAGAAGTTTTATTTTAAAAGCCTTGATAATACTTTTTCCCTTATTCTTTTTTCCCTTTGCTCAGAGTGTCTCTTCCGCCAGCACATACTGTAATCTGGTGTATGTGGTACATGTTAACGTATACAACCAAGAACAGCAAAACTCCTTAGCTCTACCTCTGGGTTGATTCAAACAAAAATAAAAATATCCATAAGGCCATGCTGTCTGCATCCTGGTGACTCACACATGCCAAACACAATATGCATCTTTGTTTCAAATGCTGTCCTACATAGTGAATATAGCTTTTGCTTTTTTTAAATTGTTTTTTTGTATTTTTTTTTTAACTTTAGGTAATGGACTAATGTAAGTGTCCAAAGACTTATAACAGAGGCTTAAGCCAGGCAAGCGATACACCTCTCTAAGCAAACTTCTCCATCTGGCTACTGGTGCTTTTCTTGTAGACTTTATCCCTCATCCACAGATCAAATAACTGTCAAAGAAGTGTCATAATAAGCCTGTGACATATTCCTTATTGAATCTGCACTGGGTTACCCAAAGCACTGATGAGTAAAAATTATTTTTACAAGATTATCCTAGCAGGTTCCAGCAGAGTTAGAAACGGGGTGCTTCAGTTCTGCCTCTGAGCTTTTTGCTTTACTTGCTTCAGAGACAGGAGTTGCATGGCTTGCCTAATTGCAGTCTGGCCACCTAAAATGTGCGGATCTAGGTGAGGCTGATTCTCAAGACTCCTTTTATTGCCAGTGAAGAGAGAAGGACAACTTCAAGTGCCAGCTCATCCCATTTGAAGGGATGGGAAAACCTTCTCAGAGGTCTCTGTACAGTGTTATAGGAGGAACCAAGGCAGCTCATTTACAGCTGAGCTTCTCAGCAGCCCATGCCATGCACATGCTTGACACAGTTGGTTGTGCCTAGCTAATGACTTCAGTTGTCCATTTGCCAGGAGAACAGACCATGGTCCATAACTTCTTTTATTATACAGTATACTTATTGTACTTCCTATTCTACAGCCAGGAAATTCAACAGTGCTTAGAAAATTGTAGCGACTTAAAAGAGATAACGCAAAAATCAACACTGTACGTCTGAGATTCTCCTCTAGTTCTACACCAACATCAGGATAATGCAAGTTTGAAAAGGGTAACTGTAAGCCTGTTATTTCACTCTGTCTTTGGAGAAGCAATACTGCAAATCACAGGATAATCCTACCAGAAGTGCAGTCATGTGAGCTGGTGATGAAATATTCTCCCCCCACTAGCCTTCATATTTAGGGTTCTGAATGAACCGTTCTCACTGGGAAATCAGTTCCAGTGTATTTTACCATGCAAGTTCATAATTTTCCAGTGACATCTAAAAAACTTTAAAAAAACCCCAACAAAACCCCCCTCTCATGCTTAGAATAAACACCATTGTAAGTAATAGAATAAACAAATGATGACAATAGTTGTAGGAAAAAATAAGTGATAATAAGAAGTTATTGTCATTTGGGGACTGAGAGCTAATTTATATTTTACCTATTTACTGTATCTTTTTTTCTTTGATTTTACTCAGTGGATAGGATTTATTTCACAAAACACTGGCCTGAAAACATCATAGTGATTAGAGCAATATGAGTCATGTGAGTGTCTTGGACAAACAGAATAAAACTTTCTCCCTTTTGGTGGACAAGTAGCTGAAATGTATAGAAAAATCTGCTCTTTTTTTTTTTTTTTTTTTTTTTTTGAGAGGGTTGTGAGCTAGGAGAATCTGTTTACCCAAAATGGGACTTTTGTTCTGTGCTGTCTTATGGCTATGCCCATTATTAGGGTCTCTGAAGGCCACAGTTTGTGGCTAGCAGGAAGGACTACACACAATTCACTTCTGAGCATTTCTCTTTCCCATATGTGAAAGCATAATTTTTATCTCTGTTGGAGCCTCATCTGTAACATAAAAGTTTAAAATGTTTCTCCTGCTTCTGAGTATGAATTCCTTGGCCAATATTAATTATGCGCTGTGCTGGGACTTGTATGATCAGATGTTGCCCTTTCTTTGCCAGTTGGGGTAAAGACTCACTGTATTATGCTTCCTGGAGGAGCTAGTTGGTAATAAGATCTGGTTGAAATTAGGCATTTTTATCTTCTTAGATACATCAATATTTGGAAATCCATTTTGGTTTGACTTAAAATGAAAACACATTGTTTTAAGATTTCATACAAAACAAATTGCTTCAGAAAATTAGGATGTATAAATAAGCGATCATTTGATTTGAAAAGCAAGCATTTCAAAACAGATTAAACATAGAGTGTTTTGAGAGTTTCTTTCAATATTTTTTCCATAATAAAACAAAGATTTGTCTGTCATGACATGGTGTATGAATAACATAAAAAAACTCCCACAACAAATTTCCCTTAAATTCAGAAAATTTTCTGAAATAAAAAAGTCATGATATTTCTCCTTTAAAAGTGTTCTCACTGGAACCAATGCATTTTTCAAAATGCCTCACTTCAAAAGCAAACATTTTGAAAACATTTGGGTGAATGCAGTTGACAAGAGCTTGTTTCCTGGGACAGATACTGCTCAGAAATACAAGAGGAAAATACAGCGTTGTTGACTAACTGCTCTCTGCTACTGAAGAACTACTGAATGAAACTTTTTTTTTTCTTTCCAGAAACTTTGTTGTTTTTCAACAGAGAAGTAAAGACATGTTGCAGCAGGCACTCATTTGGCTGTTGCACTGAAAACATAAGAACAGCAGAATGAAGTCTGCCAGTCTTTTTTTTCCTCTGGGCTCTCTGTTCCCCAAATCTAGCTGTGTGTGCTGTTTGCGTGCGGGTGTGCATGCACCCACATGCACATGAAGGGAATTGCAACTCCATCACTTTATCTGGAGCGTGCATTTCCCACCAGGTGGTGCTAATGGAAGAATCTCAGCCATGCTGGTAAATCTATGTGTACATATATAATTGAGAAAAGGGACACAAAATACCATTTAAGATGGGCTGGGGACTATCTAGCTTTGAGCTTAACCATGTCACTTCTAGCCCATGATATTAAAATTCAGTCCATGCATTGCTACAGGAGGACATATATGCAATGTTCTCACATAAATTATGGGCATCGGTTATTCTCTGATGAAGAAACTGTGCAGAAAAACCAGCCTTTATTTTAATAGTATCTTCTTTTTTTCATCCACTTTTGAGATTTTTTAATAGTTCATGACATTGCTTTCCAGAAGTATAGAGTAGCAGATGGAAGCAGGAGGGAAGGGAACAAACAGTTCCAGGTTTTATTATTGAGCACCCATTTGACCTGAGTAGATCCTCTAGTTTTACTGCAATCCTGGTCATAACRTGCATGTAATAATGATTAGCAATTTCTAGTGTATTTGTAAGATCACGCTAATACTGTTGGGACTATTTGATGAAAGGATCTTTAGAAATACAATGTATCATTATACAGAAAACAATCAGTTAAAATTGCACAAGCTTGCTTTATTTTATCGTTAGAGTAAAACAATACACTGAAACACAAGCTTCTGTTCAAAGGATCATTTTAAACAACATTTCTGAAAAAGCCTTTAGGTTTGGAGTTTTCCAAAATGATCAGCGCTTTCCTGCCGCTGG
Source organism: Oceanodroma leucorhoa (assembly GCA_030449065.1). NCBI lineage: Eukaryota > Metazoa > Chordata > Aves > Procellariiformes > Oceanodroma > Oceanodroma leucorhoa. The sequence goes on from JASVER010000023.1 coordinate 5,629,197, forward strand.
AGCCAAAGGTGAATCTCTCATGACTCAGGCAAATGCAGAGTCATTTTTCAACATCCCACTCCAAATACTTGCGCGATCACTTCCCAAACCACAACAGAGCTGAAAAAGAAATAAATCACAGAATTTGTTGAGGAGAAAGGCTTAACCAGCTTTCACACCCTAAAATCTACTAATTAGAGTGTTTTTGGTTCCTGAAGATGAGAACAGAAGATATGAATGATGTCACTGTTAGCTATTTTTAGTATATGTTGGTCCCTATGTTATGGGGCAAAAGCATTGCAAGTTCTGTCAACAGCATCTTTTTACAAGAAAGAAGTGGAATTTTTTCCTTGGTGCCCCTGAGTGGCAAACTGCCTGTGTGACATGAAAATAATGTGATGGGTTTGAAAGGAAAGCATTTAATTACAGTGGGCATGGCTGGGCCAATTCCTTCCGAATCAGGAATATGTGTGTCTGGGTGCTGGATCAAGGATCATTGGATAATGCTGGCGCTCTCAGAGCATTCTTCATAGCTAGCTATTTCTTTACTGTTTCTAGGTTGACAAAGGAGCAGAAGCCCCTCAGTTGCAGGTAAACTGAGCAACGATGAAACTTAGTAGCAGTGAATCTCCTATGCCCGATCTTTTTCTACTGTCTTTGGAGATGGCAATCTCCTTTTACAAGTACAGTTTTCTCCTAAAATAGACAGATCTCCTGTGAATCTTGGAAGAAATGATAGGGATCTTGGTGCAGGTTATAAAGTGGTATCACAGCTTCAGAGACTGCAAATGAGAAACTGGTAATGGGATTGGTCTGCCTAAAAGGAAATGTTTACCTTTTGGACATCTACAACAGAAACTAGTCATCCATGCTCCTTTAGAGTCACTTCTGGAAATAGACACTTTCTAGAGCACAGCCCACATTTTTTTTTAGATGTCCCTCTTAGGGTGAGATGACTCATAAGTCAACTGCCTACACAGGGGCTGATGAATCCCACCCTTTCCACTGCTGAYGCCAACACATACTCCAAACACAGAGAAGTCATGCGTGCTGCCTCCCTCCTGGCAACGTGCAAGCTCTCCCTTGCAGAGCTGCTTGCAGAGAAGAATCGGGGACAGTGCATCCTCTTGGTTTGTTCTCCAGCCACTTGCTGTTGGATGTCCCTCTCACTCTTCCACACCCTGATACCTCAGGGATTTCCAGACCATCCAGAAAATAGGCAGAATAGATAGAAAACATATCAGTCTATGAAGACAAGTTTAAAGAGAGCGGAAGGAAAGGTTGCCTGAGGCTGAGCAACCCTGCCCACCAAAGTATGTCCTAGCTGCTGATGTTGTTCAGAGCTGATGCACTTCAGTGTAACTCCGGGGCAGYCTGGCAGGGCTGTTTTTGCCCCATTCACAATCTGACATAATCAGGTCTCCTGAAGGATTTGTCTCCCCCAGTGGAAAGCATAAATATGTAAGCAGAAGCTATCAGCGCCTGTGTGTGCGGTCCCAAAGTAACAAGGAATCATGCTGGTCCAGATGGTATAACCCTGAATCTGATAACTGCAGTGGGAATGTATTCAGTTTCTTTGGATAAGATTGGACTGTTTTGTTCATTAAAAATAATGATACAGTGGTTCATTCATTTTGTTTTCAAACTAAGCAGTAAATCTTGTCTGAATAAATGTGTGTGTGTGTGAGATGTTATTCTTGTTAGACATTTAAGAGAAGTCTGATTTGAGGCAGATATTTAGGCAACCCCCTGGATTACTGTCTTCACTACTAGAAACAGGCTCTGGTGTTGGTAATTGATGTAGCAAACTTACTGAAGCTGAGACAAAAGAGAAGAACAAAAAATCACAACTCCAGACTCYGAGTAACACCCAGACTAGTCATTCGTGCTCTCTTTCTCTCAGTAGGATTTGTCTTTTAAAGAGGGATTGCACTGAAAAGCTAGCATTGCCTGCTGCTGAGGAGCAAATTATTTAATATCAGGGAAACTGCTGGTGAACTGTGACTGAAATGATGCAAAAAAAGAATTTCTCTGATTGAAGAATGGAGGAACTTTCTTAATCATGTAGCAAGGCGTTCTCCCTAAGAGAAGCAGTAAGTAAAATCTTGCATCAAGATCAATAATTTCAGTTTGATCTTTTCTTCACCTTCCCAGGAGATTTTCAGTCTCCTGTGACTTTCTGGCATGGCGTGCCCAGACCTCATCCAGACAAGGAGTCAGGACTCAGCAAGGATGCACACTAGGATCTGAGAGTGGGACGTACTCTTGGATCCCACAGTCTAGACATAGCTTCAGGGAAAATTTCCTTTTCCCTTCCTTCTCCTTTTTGCATCTTGTGAACTCTGAATTGAATTGCTGCAACTTACTTATGTGAGCACTTCTGCTTGGTATAAGTGCCAGTGGAGCTGCAAAAACAGGCTTCCTCTTGCCAGTGAAAACCCTTGATAAGAAGGCAGCAGTAGATTGGGATGCTTTCAGCTAGGGTGGCATGGAGAAAACTAACAGAAGGCAATAGCTGACCAGGTAGATTGCTGAGTTTCTCAGCTGCTCTGCGATGGGCGCAAGAAAACTGAAGTTAGAGAAAAAAAGTTATTTTGAACTTATTGCAGGAGAGTTAATTGCGCTTAGGATGCAGAAGTGCAAAAATATTCTAGGAAACACAGCTGGGGCTGGCAAGCTCTTAGATTCAGATCAAACCATGAGGTCTGGAGGTGTTTCTCTCGTAGCTGTGTCTGGGAGAGGTTTGCTTGTGTTCAGGGATCCATTCTCTTTGAAACCAAGACCTTCTCATTCATTTTACTGCACCAGTACTGAACTGGAAGCTCCTATGATTTGCTAATGCCCACGTTACTAAAACACTGGCAGCTTTTTTTCCCAGTTCATGTTTAGTGTGGGCAGATAAAGCGAAGCCAGGGCAAGCAGCAAAACTGAGGAGGATTCTTCATTTACATTTTATTTCCTTACTACGGTCTGAAGAATAATATAGATCATGCTGCTTTTGTGTGATAAGGAGAAAACAGTGCAAGGACCTGGCAGCTGAAGTTTTCAAATAGCCATTTAAAAACAAAACAAGAGCAACCCCACAACCCAATTTTTGTTGGATACCATCCACAGCCCTCTGATCAACCTTACATGTTGTGGGCTATGCATCATACATGGTGAAAATAGCTAGCCGTGCTTTCCTCACTTGTGTTTGCAGACAGCTGGAGGCTGGATAATAGTATGCCATTAAATACAGTAATAACTCCCAGCAATGCCAACATAGAGCCATGTGTTTTAAAGAAGAAAAATCAGAGTGCTTAAATGTCTTAAAACATTTATCTTTTGGATGGAGGAAAAAATGATCCCTTTTAAGTAGCACTGACTGTCATGTTCTCCAATCAGAATAAACAGCCGGATCTTCTGGCACAGGAGGCTGAAAGTAAATTTGGTCTTTGGTGTAATAAAATTAACAAGTTAAAAGCTTTTTTTTCTGCTATTATTTCTAATAGATTAATGGCATCCTGAGCTATAGATGGCAAAGTGTGTTAAACAAACGAACCCCCCCCTTGATACAAATGCATGGATAGAAATTATGACAAAGCTCCTAGATTTAGGGTAGAGCTTCTCCTTCAAAATCTGATCTTCCACATTTTACTTATTATTTTTTCACTGAAACATGTTTACACTGTGTAAGCAAGGGCAAATTTATCTGTTATGCATGCAATGGCTGAGGAGAATCAGCCAGTGTCATTGCAGAATGCTTTCCTAAACATCTCACAGCTATGTCAAAACATATTTAACAGTCTAAACAACCACATGCTTTAAAAAAGCACATTGGAAAACTGCCACCTTCCCCACAGATTTTTTGTTCTATCAGAAAGACAGTCAGATTCAATTATAACCACTTAGATTTTTACTAATTCCAGGAAAATGGAAATAGGTATAAATTCTATGTCCTTTGAGGAAAAAAAGATGACTTGAGCATAACTATTTTTTACTTAGACTTAAAACATAGATGAAAGCAAAAGCTTTCAGAACTGGAGGGTGTTTTGACAACAAAAAACATTTCTTCTAATTAAGATTACTATATACAAAGCAACTTTTCACAATTTTATCTTTTTTTTTTCCCTAGCAACCCCCCTTACCCACCAAGTTAGTCTAGTTTGAAAACCTAAGAAATTACTTTTTTCTTTGTTGAACCACCCCCTCCCCCCAAATTAATCAGTTTGACCTGCTTTCATTGGAATATGTAAAGCATAAGTCAACAGTGGGGAAATAATAATTATATCCTCATTTTATCACAAGCTTTTGGGCTTGGATAACAGGCGTTTCCCGTCTGCTACTGCAGAGAGGGGCCAGAAGGGCGGAAGGCAACTGAAAGAATCTGTTGCACAAGGGTCTGCTTTCCCAGTCACTTGACCCACGCCTGGCTGCAGGGTTGAAGGGATCACAGACCCAGTCAAAACAGTAAAAGAAAGAGTGGTTGGTCTTCACAACTATAACCATTATGGAGCAGTTTGTGTTTCCTCAGAGATGCAGCCTGGGCGTGTGGCCAGGTGGGACATAAAGCTTTCCTCCATATGTCCTGCCCTAGTTTCCCTGCTAGGAAACTTGGGCACRAGTAGGAGCTGCTTTGTCCTGGCTGATTCCCAGCTGGGATAGCCGGGGGACTAGTACACAGGATGCACCCTAAAAGAGAAATCCTGGTTTGGTCAAAAGACCCACCAAAATACCTAAAGATACTTGCCACTTGTAGCCTGGCTTTGTAGGGAGCAGCAGTGTGGACTTTGGGTAGACACTGGGGGAAGCGCCCTGATCACCGTGGCGAAGGCTCTGTGCTAATGTTACCTTGCTCACTTCCCAAATCCATGGTTCCGCCGTTGTTCTGCGGGCTCCTTCAGAAAGACCTGTTCATAGGGAATGTGCCTGTGTGTTTACTGAGAGGCGCTTGGATTTTTTAGGGTATGAGGGGAATTATACCTCTGGTTTCTCAGCCTTTGGAACTACCAGTCAGTCTTACACTTGGAATTGCCTGTGCCCTCTCGCAGAGCATGAAAAATGTGCTTTGATCTAGAAAGACCTTCTCGTGCCCACAGCCTTGACTGTATCTTCAGCAGTTGGTATAAGAATCTGGGCTAGAGTATCATGAGGTACAAATGATGGGATTTGTGAGTGGGCATTAGAAGTGCTGTGTGTTTTATTTATGAGTTAATAACACTATTCTTATAAATGATGTATGGATGATTGGTTGCTTAGCAGAAACATGGCCCAAAAGCCAGATATGCAAATGAGATAAAGTTACAAAGAGTAGTTCTATTTCTGTGGCTAAAGCAATGTGCTTTTCAGTGAACTCAGTCGCAAAGGACCTCTACACACAGTATATTTCCGCATTTTGTGAAAGATTAAAATTCACCGGTGGTCCAGTTTCTCTCTGCATAGAACAAACACACTCATTGTGTGGTCCACATATATGCCCAAACTTATCTGAATATAAATAGAAACCTACATTTTTGTTTGGTTTTTCCATGCAACTAGTATTCTCCTGTCGGTTATCTGAGTCAATATTTTTCAGTTTCATTTTCTATGTAAGAATTTTATATCATGCAATGTAGTATTTGTTCTCCAGAAGGCTGAGCCAAAAGTCTTAGTAAAGTAAAGAAATAGTTGAGAAAAAAAACTCAACGAAAACAAATTATCTCACTATTTTATTCTTTCTGCTCTCATTTATCATTTCTAGAGGTAGATTCATTGGCAGATTTCTAGAAATCTGCCTTCTTAAAAGCTGTATTGTTCTGTTCATGCCCTTGTAATGCTTTCCAGAAGCGCGTTAGTATGAGTGAACCAACAGACATACAAACATTTTTTTCTTTCTCTCTTTCAGATAGTCTCTTAGAAGCAATTTTCAGACCAACATATTTTTTAGAAATTATGCAAGGTATGAATCTGAATCCTTTGAGACAACTCTAAGATGCTCACAGGCAAACATTACAATATGCATATGTGGTATAAACTTTGATCACTGCCACTCAATGTACCCAGGTAAAATCAGTAAGATGACTTGTGGTTAGTGATAAACTGATGGACGCCCTCTTGAATTTTGGTATACTGGTATTTTCATTAGTAGATGGTTTTATTTAAATAACATTATCAATGGATCAGGCTTGAATAATGAAGATGTATTATTATGGGCAGGATTTAGAAACTTGCAACCATGGCTTAGACAAATCACCCAAAAGCTGCACAGGACTTTTGCTGTTTTTTCAAGCACGAGGTTTAAATCTAGATACTATTTATAATGGGGCAAGATTTCTCTTGATGAAAGAAAATGTGATTTTCCAGCTCAGACTGCATATGTTTGCTAATGTGCTAGTTTTGGCTGGGGTAGGGTTAATTTTCTTCATAGTAGCTAGTATGGGGCTAGGTTTTGGATTTGTGCTGGAAACAGTGTTGATAACACAGAGGTGTTTTCCTTATTGCCGAGCAGTGCTTACACAGGGTCAAGGCCTTTTCTGCTTCTCACCCCACCCCACCAGCGAGTAGGCTGGGGGTATGCGTGAAGTTGGGAGGGGACACGTCCGGGACAGCTGACCCCAACTGACCAAAGGGATATCCCATATCATATGACATCATGCTCAGCATATAAAGCTGGGGGAAGAAGAAGGAAGGGGGGATGTTCGGAGTGATGGCGTTTGTCTTCCCAGGTAACCGTTACGCGTGATGGAGCCCTGCTTTGCTGGAGATGGCTGAACACCTGCCTGCCCATGGGAAGTGGTGAATGAATTCCTTGTTTTGCTTTGCTTGTGCGCGTGGCTTTTGCTTTCCCTGTTAAACTGTCTTTATCTCAACCCACGAGTTTTCTCACTTTTACCCTTCCGATTCTCTCCCCCATCCCACCGGAGGGGAGTGAGCAAGCGGCCGGGTGGTGCTCAGTTGCCGGCTGGAGTTAAACCATGACAGCTAACTACTGCATGCCTTCTCCTGGTGAGACAGGCCAAGTTTCAGTACTATTTCTGTAGACAATAGTCCTATTGCATCTGCCTGTAGGGGCTAAACCTTTCACAGACAAAAATGCCATTCAAACAAATGTTTTTTTGTTTATGGAAATTCAGTCACTTGTGTGCACAATTGTTAGTTCTAGCTATGTATGCAGAGAGAAAAATTTGTACATGAGAAAAGGCCAGAGTTTAAAAATCAACCATTAGGCTTTATGTATAATAACAGATAAAATTTCACCCTTGCATTGCAAGGAAATAAGACATACTTGGAATGCGTGTGTGTCTGTGTGTAAGGCACTCCTCTCTCTCTCTATTCCTCCCTCCAAATTTTGGGTCCCTTGGCCAATTTCAAAACAGTTATGAAAGAGGTCAAAGTGATTTCAATTCCGTACTTATGGGTGTCTGGCTAAGGAGATCCTGCTGTGATCCTCRCTGAGGAAAGAGGCATCAGCACAACCTTATTCCCGCTTTCAAGGTATATCAGTTCAGGGCCATATCTCCTCAGGAGAGAGACTGAAAGAACAGCTCAGTCAGAGGGCAAACTTCAACCTTTGCTTGCACCTTTTTAAATGTCAGAAAAGTCACTTCGAGATCCCAAACTAGAGGGAAAAAAAACTTTTTTTGTTCTGGAATTTGTGATATTGCTCATTATTGTGTTGCTCAGCCTGTTGTACTATTTAGGAATAAAGAAACCCTGGGAGGATGGGATGCACAGAGGAGCAGTTACCCTTCAGCCAACGTGTGGGAGCCCTAGTCAGAGCAGAGATGCTGATCATTCTTTCCTGCTGTGACCACAGTCCTCTAAGGTGTCAACGTACACAAATAAAAGGAGAGCTGCAATTCCCTGTATCAAACAATTGTCCCAAATGCACATATAATTTTTGCTGGAAGTGGTTGTGCTGTAAGGGAATATAATAATTGATTTTTAACAGACTAGAAGTCCTTTTGAGGTAAGAATTTCTCGTCAGAACTGAAACCCCAAAACATTAAGGACCGTATCTCCAGCTGGGAACTGCTTTTCTTTGCAGCTAAGTTCTCCAGTTCTTTCAGTCTTTCTTTTCCCCCAGTGCGGGCCCCCAAGCAGGGGCACTGGACTTGCCAATGCTGCCTGAACTGCAACACCCATTTACATATTCACTTATTTTTTCTTTTAGGGTCACCTATAAGCACCCCTTCATTTGTCATAAGAATATTAAAGCAGGTATGTCTCAGTCCTGTTTTTTACAGAGCCACCTCTGAGTCACCATTGCAAAGGTGACCATGGTTAATTTAAGGAACTGACATTACTGTGTTTTTGTACAGCTAGTATCTGGTTTCCTCATCCTGTCCCTCTGAACCTCTTGGTTGATCGGCAGTGCCATCCAGTGATTCGGGAGTGCCGCAACCAGCCAAGGCTGCTTTGTATGAGACTTGCCCCTGTAAAAGTCACTGAAATTACAGTGTGTAGACAGCTATCCAGGCCCCAGGGAGAGCAAAACTTAGGCTTTTTAACATGGGATATTGCTGCTGACCTCTAAGTCCAGGCCACGTACTTCTTCTGTCTCCCATGGGAAGTGGCTGTGTGGCCACGCCTACAGAAGACAAGCCCTTTCCACTTCACGAGGTCCCCAGAACCACTGTGCCCCACAGCCAACCCCTCTGAGGTGCTTCCAGATCTGTTCATCACTGCAGGGGCACTCGCTGTTTTAGTAATAAGGACTAACGGGAAGTAACACATCAGACTTTTACTGTTCCTTTGGTATCATTTTTGAACTGCGGCCGAGGACGGTCAAGGTGAGGTCATAGCAACAGCCTCCTCTGATGGGAAGTTTTTGGAGAGACAACTTGGAGAATAAGCAAATATCAGTCTAAACTGTGCCAGCCATTAGCCAGTGACTGGAAGGGCTGAAAGACCCTAAAGGCTTTTGGAACCACATTGTGAGGAAAATAATGACTGTGCTATGAAAATAAAGAGAATATTCCAGCTCTTGCACATTTCTGGCAGATTTTCATTCAGATGCAGAAGAAAAACAATCCTGCCTACCCTGAACTTCCTGAAAAAAACTCTGTTTCTTAGCACCTCCTGTGAACTCACATCACAAGGAGCCAAAGCGAACTCAGCATAAAAAGATTCAAATATCCCCCCTGTCATGATTAAGTGGGACACCACATCCAAGGGGGAAAATATGCCTCTTGGCCTTTTCCCCTAGACTGTAAATGCCTTGCATCTCCTCTTTAGCCCTCTGAGTATGTCTTTAGTGTTAACACCTATTAAAGCTTATGGGGCATTGGCATAATTTTTAATAAGGTATCAGACCAGAGCAATGCTAGAAAATCTACCTTGGAGACCCATGTCTAGATCAACATAACTCTGGACTCTTCCGAGTGAACCCTCTGGGGATGGAAGACAAAGGGTCTTTGTTTTATTCGTTATGGGGAAAGCCCTTAGAAGATTGAATCCATCATTTTAGGACTAGCTCTGGCTTGTGAACTCCCCTTACCAATTTCTTCCTCAATTCATGTGAATTAAGCCTAAGCCCATGTAGTTCTAATGCTAGAATTTTTATTCTATAGTTTATATTACAAACATTACAATGGATTTGCTGTATCTGACTGAATTAATAATTTTCAGATTTAGAGAAGTGCATTTTGAAAGACCAGGGAAATAGCATGTCCAAAGTGATATAGTTGTTGTTTAATTGAGATCTAACTTGTTGCTACAACAACCAGAAGAAACTTGTGTTGCCAGGGCCTTTTAATATGGGTACTGCATGCTTTTGACAACATGAAAGAACTGGGCATAACTTTCATTAATTGAATTATCTTTTTCCTCATTGATATTCAGGACATTTTGGTAGCTGGGTCACTCCTTCCCTGGGCACACCTGAATACAGAAGTCATAAAACAACAGGTTGAACTTAAAGCACTGCAAATATAAGAGTAAAATTTGCAGGCTAGGAATAAAAGGATAGGGCTGATGAGAGTCTAATAAGAAGTCTCAGCCGCCTTTACGTGATCCATCCATATGCTCAAACACTTTTGGGTTTTTTTTGGGGGGTGGTGGGGGTTATTTTGGTTAAAAGATTCAGGAAATACRATTCCTCCATGCAGTTTTATTCATGAGGAGCTCTTCATTTGATGTCTGACTTTCAAACTATGCTGGGCAGATTTTCTTAAACTCACAGGTTGCGTAGTATTTCCTGATAGGAGGGRTGTAACTCCCTCAGATGAGTTTGTAAGTGGGAATGCTCACATCAGTAACAGAGGTTACTCCTCACGATATCCTTTTCCAAAAAAATATTGCTGACTCCAAACTTGTTGATTGGAACATTTCCCAGAAAGTTAACAATATATGTCCAGAAATATAAACGAAACACAGTGTGTTTGATCGTGTGTTTTCAGAAAAGGTTTACAATAGCTGCTCTCCACTGCTTGTGGTGGTCTAATGTTTTACCTGATGGTGTTGCTTTTGGGAAGACAATAAAGCCAAGGCTCTTCATAAAGTAGAGGTTTCCCTTGTAGATTAACCTAGTGCTTACCCATGGGCACAGGCTTCAGTTCTGGTACTTCTCAGATTGCTTAAACCAAAACTTACAGTAAATGACCCAGAAACTCCTTTTCCTGTGGTGTGACTACCCTGAACTGAGAACCACTCTGGACCCAGCATTGTTGAGGCTGTTGAAGTACCCTCCCAAACAATCCCAAAATGTCCGCCCTCCATAACCATTTTAGGATAGACACTCATATAAATGGTGTAATCTGTTTTGAGATTAGAAATTAAAACCCACCCTTTCCACAGGAAAAAAATCACAAGCTCTGTGAACTACAGGAAGCTTCTTGATGTAGGTTAAGGCTACTGTTTTGGACAGACATCTCAACAACGGAAGTTCTGTCTGTAAAAAAGAAAAAGGATGAAAAAGTAAAGTCATATCTCTAAACTATTGTCATTTGTGCAATTGGATGGGCTGTACTAAAGGGGTTGAAGAGAATCATTAAGGTCAGCCGCTTGCCTTTATTRTTTTCTATGAAAATAGTAAATAAAAAGGTAATGGAAAACTCTGCCAGCTGTACGTTTACAAAATGTTCACAGTTATTTTTGTGTCTCCCATGCTTGACTCTGTAAAATCCTATTTCCAAATTTGTTTAAACCCTCATACCTTAAAATAAGAAGCACTAGTCAATTCAAGTATCTGACAAATAGCATGGATTCCTATCCCCATTAAAAGTCACCCAGCTGGAATAAAAATGCCCCACTGTTTGCCAAATCAACACCATCACAGCTCAGAGATAAAATTGTAACTGAATACTCTCACAGGCACAATGAAACTGTCCTGAAATGCTCCCTGCTCACAGCAAGTTGGGTAAAAGTTACTTAGGTCTTAGAAGTCAATGTTAAATTTTCTGCTTCCAAGGTTGTTTTTTCACTCCTTGCTTCCTTCCTTTGGAGGTTTGTCTAATGCATTTCTCTGTTTGGGTACATCATATAAAATCACACAATTCCTTAATAAGGAATTACTTTCTTGCTACCAAGAAATTGCACTTGACATTAGGGCAACCAGTCATCAAACACTAACCCATGGCATTTTGATTTATGGATCCTTGTTGCACGTGGTGGCACTGGAATGCTGCCCCTTTTTAGAAGTAATAACTTCACCCATGGAAAGTCATTATGTCTATGGCAGCTCAGAGGTAGAAACTGGGAGGTCAAAGATTTTTGGAAAGACACCTCCAGAAAACGTCTCCATTTTTTCTTTCCCTTGAAAATGTTTTTGAAAGCCCATAAAATTGTGTGGCTTTTGCCAAATGACCTGTGAAATAACCATCCACAGCTGCGGTTGTAAGAAACATTACGTACCACTGCTGGCACTCAAATTGATCTGATGAAATATTTTTAATGTGAAATCATCAAGCCTTTGAAAAGATGAACCCGTGCATCATGAAAGAGCATGACACACATTTTGGAGGAACAAAGGATCCCTGCCATCAACAGCAGCAACTATTGAAAATAAGGAATATAGAATAGATTTCTGGGAATGTATCTGAAATTGCAGATGATCTGCTTTGGGGATTACTCTGGCAACAGAAAGTCACATGCATAATATAGAAATTCTCTTGCTGGAAGAATCTCTGTATAGAAACTCCGATCCAACTTATTCTGTGGATAGGACCAAATTATAGTTTAAATTGTGGCTTGGTAGATTCTGATGTATATTTAGGACTCATTTATACCCCTTTTTGTATCAGAAGCTCAAGATGTGAATGAAAGTTTTATACAAATAGCAAGACTGAATTGTGGAGGCTGTTTACTTACTAAACCGTATTGTACCTCTTTTTTGTTTGTTCATTGTGTCAGAACTGTGAGTGGGACACTGTATCTCTTGAGAGTTGATATTTTTTATGCTCTTTCCTCTTTCTTTCTCTGTGTTTTTCCATTGTCTTTTTGATCTCTCCACTTTGCAGCTTTCCTAATCAGCAGTACGTATTACAGGCTGCATGGTTGTTTCTTTGATGAAACCAATGCCATTGTCTGACACTGATCAGCTACATCGATGATAAAGGTCAGTGTTTGACGCCTTATTGTCCAAGGTTCGTGTTACCAGCTTGAAGACATGAGCAGAAAAATGGATGAAGTTCAGTTGATCTGCTGGCCTCAGCTTATTTTTTGTTTGCCTCAGGAAAGTTATCTTCAGGGACATCTTTTGTTCTTTAAAACTCTTCTAAAGTATGGACTGTTAAATTCTGCAGTGCATTAAACGTGCCTAGCGTGTCACACATAAGCGCAACACATGGTTCTACTTATTAACCTTATTAATAGAAGAGAGTGGAAAGCAAGCCTTGCATACAACACCAACGCAGATGGCCACCCTCAGATGAATTTACTGCCAGGCTGTTACCAAGTACCTCACAACCGTTTGCTCTTCCGCTGCGCGCCTGGGACTTGCTGGCAGTGGTCTGAAGATGCCTTTCTGATTTCCAGGTTTAAAACTGGAAATCGGTAGCTAATGCTTTCCTATACCTGTAATTAATCTGGGAGCTGCCTTTCTCCTGATTTCTTTTTTGCCAGTGTGTTTATCAGCTGGCAGAAAGTCTACTTGCTCACTGAGAGGCGGTAATGAATGCATTATAAACTCCCCAAACTCGAATATAACTCAGAATGGTGGGCTCCTCACGTGATGAGGCAGCAGAGGGAGAGAGAGAGAGAAAGACAAAGATGCACAAACATGGATCTCTTTCCATGTTGTCTGCCTGTGACTTACAGGATCCCAGCCATGAGCTGGAATTCAAACCAGAGTTTAGAGGTTAATAGGCTAGGAAGGATGACTGGGTCCAGTTTTGCCTTGCTGATCGTAAATTTGCAGAGGTCTGACTCAGAAACAGAGCACCTTTCTTTTATTTGGATCTTTCCTGAGAGCTGTGAAGCAGAGAGTGCTTTCCTTTCTGATCCCCGGGGAGCAGGTGTTAAGGGGCATAGCCCCATGTGTCTCCCTGTCTCCCAAAGGCAGAGAGTGAACAGCAGGTCTCCTTTCTGACCTACCACCTCCAAAAAAATACTTTAGGAACTTTCTCCCATGCCATCTTTGTTCTAGAGGGCAAATCTTGGAGGCCAGCCCCAGGAGCACAGTGCTCTGCGGGATGGTCTTGCTGCTTCACAGCAGCTTCTCTGGGAATGAAATAGAGCAGTGTAGCAGGTGTCCTCCTGTTGGAGTATCCATGGTAAACCCAGAAGTATTTTGAAGCAAACATAGAGAAGGCCTTAGTGATTGCTACGGCATAGTCACACAGAGGTTGTAATGCTTTCTCCATGCTTCTAGTTTGATGACAGTGAGTTTTGGATACACACCAATAATTTCCGGTACTTGCAGGCTGTCTACCAAAGCAAGTTTACATATCAGCTCAGCTGGATTAATTTGCCTCTGAAGCAGAAATCCTGTGTAGCCCTCACTAGTGGCTGGAGTAAAGTGGTTGTAAGCAAAACCTGGATAAAATTTTTTGAATCTACTTTTCCTTTGACTGAGCCCTACATTCATTTAAAGGCATGTTATCTTGTTGGAAAGATATTGATGGATGCTCTCTCCTGGTACTTGTCTCTTGTTCTTCCTTTTCTCTCACCTCTTAAATTGGTATCATTTCCAGGTGGCTTGTCCTGGGAAGTGCTTAAATACAGGAATACTCCTACCTAGACACATGTGTGAGTAAATAACAAGCACATATTTCTCACATCCAAAAAATAATCTAAATTAGGTTGTTTGGAACCTAAAAGAGTCCAGGGCTCACAGTTTCAGGCATCAAGACAAAGCTGTTTCACTTCAGCTACTGACCTTCTCTCTGTTGGCCATCCTGGAGCTCTTTGGGAATCATCAAGTTCAGCCAGGACTGAGCCTCTCTCTTTTGCAGAGAAATATCCATTAGTAGCTTTGGCAGTATTTGCATGCATGTTGCCAGTGTAGCATCCTTATTGCTGTCACTGGGATCTTGGCCAGGCTGGGCAGCACAGGACAGAGTCCTTTTTGGTGGTAGTTATGGTGGCAGCTTAAGAAATCACAATCCCTCTGAAGAACTGGTTTCAGACCTGGAGTCTGGCCCTTCCTCTGGGAGCTTTGGGCCATGCTCAGATCCCCATCATAGCACCTTGCCCTGTGCTGTGTGGATGTAAAAAGCATTGGAGATTTTAGCCCTGCTGAGGATGAGTTTTGAAACATGTTTTGTTGATATAAATGTCAATAGGGAAGTAGCTGCTGCCATCCTGGTTTCTCACCAGCCATGGGTTAAACTGCTGGTAATTTGTATTCTCCCTCCAAAACCATAACCATAAGGTCAGTAATAAAGAGGTAAAGTGGATGACACTTCATGTAAATCACCATATTTCTCATCAGATGGATCTGTGCTCTGTACTGGCCCATCTTGTTCTGAGAGCTTGTTATTTTACAATATTGTTTAATAAGATATAGACTGGGAATCTGGCACATGGCATGTCCCCCAATCCCTCACTGTGTTTTGAGAGCAGGGCTGTCCCCCTTCTATGAGGACTCGGCAGGTCATGCTGTGGTAGCCTCACCAAGCAGTGGGGACACTCCCCTGATAGAAGAGCCCTGGTCTAGGTACTGCTTGTGCCTGGCAGCTGAAAGCACAATGACAGTTTATTTCTATTTGGAAAGTACTTTGAGAAGCACTCAAAGTTGTATAGAAAATCAAACTGCTCATTGCCATCAAACAGCACATCCAATTTAATTGAAATTTTGCTGGATTATTACCAGAAAGACTGGCCAAATTATCAAATTCCTGGTTCGTGGGAAATTCTGACATTTGGTTTTGCTCTGGTTTGGAACGAAACCAGTTATTTCAAAACTACCCACAAAAGAGAAGTTTATAGGGAAAAAATAGGAATAGGAAACAATGACGCATGGTATTTCCAAAATAAAATATGCTCCCCAGGACGTGCTTCTTTCCAGCCTCTCTGCTGCCTCTTACGGAGCGGCACGTCGAGCCAAGGCTGGGGCTGGGACCTTACACTTTGGGACTGCTGACTTCAGCCAGGTCTCCCAGCACCACCAGGCTCCCAGTTCAGTGGCAACGAGCCTACTATTCCTGTGTCCCAAGCAGCCCACCAGGCTAGCTGGTAGGAAGCCAGGCAGTTTTCCAGTGGAAAACTACCTGTGGTTTGATGTCAGTTCATTGAAACAGATATGTTTTAACATGAAACTTTCTGGCTCTGACGAATCAGTGTTTTCTAGTGAAACGACATGTCATCAGAAATCTCATGACCGGCTCTAATTGCTGCTTTGATGACCAAAATCTTTATTGACCAGAGTGCCATCACTTCCTGGCAATCACCAAATATCTTGAGCAGAAAAACAAACAAACAAAAGCATATTTCTTTTTGTACTCAATAACTGTGAAATTTGCAGGGCTGTTTCTGGGCAAGCACATTATGAAGAAAGTTCCTGCCTTCAGGGCAGCAGTGCTGGGGACACACACGCCTCCATTTCAACCTTATCGCTGCTGCATTAGCTTACAACTGCCTGAGAAGTATCGCGTTCCTACCTCTGAGGAGAAGACAATGGCCTCATTGCCCAACGAGACATGTTGTCCAGGTCTAATTAGAAACAGGAACTTGCTCACTAGAGCGCTATTTATTCTTGTTCTTACAGCCTGGGATTTCAATAGTCTTTTTCATTGTTTTTATTATTATACGAGAAGGCTGTTTATTGATTTTTCTACTATATGTGTATTTGTATACACAGAGACTTCCCACTCCTAATGAAACAGAGCCTCCTAAAACAATAATAAAAAATAATAATAACCTCACTCAAGACTGAAATAATTGCGGCCAGAATCATACTTCAGCGAAAATGTTCCCCCCCTTCTGAACGTGCCACCAGAGACTTTCTGTGGTCTGACAGTGTCCTCTCAGTTTCCGTAGTGGGGAGAGGACTTCTCTCCTTAGACAGCAGAGTGCCTGGGCCCTTGCTGGGACTGCTCTTGGATGGATCCTCTCCTCTGAGAGCTCAATTTCTCCCTTGCTCTAAGCTCACCTCCATTTTGGGCAGCAGTGGGTGCGGGTGGGTGTGGTAGAGGCAGGCTGCTGGCAGTTGTGGCCGGGTCCCCCTGCTCGGACTCCCGCGGCCCTAAGGAGCAGTGATGCTGCAGAAGGAACACTGAATGGGAAGGACTATGGAGAGAATTGTACAGATACAAACTCAGATTTTGTTTCCAGAAACATTAAGTTTTTCCTCCTGATTTTTATCAGGGATCTAGAAACACGAACTCCCAGAAATTTGGGAGCAACTGATACCTTTGCCTTCACCCAGATTTTGCTCTTCCAGTTTCCTTGCTTCTTTTCTTGCTTTCCAGATTAAAAACTGACTTCACCCTCAAATCTSAGACAATCCATCTCCAGATCTCAGCTCATTGGACGAAACTTGCATCTCAGGAGAACATCTCAATCTTTTGCCAATCTGTCTGTTCTGTTCCAGAAATGTTGGCATCTGCCAAGACTTATTTCTAAACCTGTTCTTAAGAGTTGCAAATGCTCAGGCCTGAATACCACTTGCTAGATACAGGTCAGTACTGAAAACAGCTTACAACCACATTATTTTCCAAGGAGCTCATCAAGACAAGAACAAAAGAAGCAAAACTCCTCTTAGAGTTCCCAGCAGTAGCCTCGGCATTTTGGCAAGGATATGTACAGATCACAGTAGCACAATGTAGCAGTGTGTGAAGGCAGATTTGTTACTGGAATTAGTCTAATCACAGCAATAAAAGCGGTCAACTCATTCTGCTTTGTAGTCATTCTCCTTCCAGTACCCTAAATGCCTCTCACACGTCTATAACACAGCTCAGTGTTCAGGGAGGTGTTGCTTCATCTAACCAACTTCTGTGTGGGTATGGGATGAAGTGGCAATGCAGTTCCATCACCCCTATGCCTCCTCTGGAGTATCTGTGTCCCCAGTAGGAAGGCATCTGATTTGTGCGTCTCTGTGACAGAGGACATCCTTTGCTTGCTTTCTCTGTTCCTGCAAGGACTAGACCCAAACTAAATCTCACCAAAGCCGACTCCTGCTATTTTATCTTGAGGGGGCTTTCCAGCAACAGCTTCATCATCTTGGCATGGGTATGTACAGCTCATGGGATCATACCCAGCCTCTGGGCATAAAGGCACAGAGCTTTACTCTTCTGGGCACAGATGGAGTCAAGAGACTGAATGAACCATCCACCTCTTGGTGCATTATCTTCCATGSTCCGTCTGCCTCTGTGTCAGAAAAGCCGGAAGAAAATCTTGTAAGACTATTTTCCTCAGACTGTTTCTGCAAGAGGGCATAGGGGCATGCAGAGGGGTATTTGTTGCTTGACCCCTTGCAGAGGTGTTCCCATGGGTGGGTAACCAGTGCCTAGTCTGCATGAAGGTGCAGTGTTACTGACTGGTTGCATTCCAGTCTGAAAATCATTTCTGTTACATTTGTTTTTGATGCTTAGTTAGGAAGATGTGCTGCTGGTGAGAGACTTTCCAGACTACAGTAAAGTTTCATTTTTCTTTCGTGCTCTGCTTATGTTGTGAGCAGCCTTTCAACTGTGCAATGGGTGTTGGCACAGACACATGAAGCGCCTTCCTTTCTCTTGACTGAAAGAGTCACAGGTGAAGCCACGTGGGGAGGGAGGATTGATGAAGAGATGCGTGCAACATAGGGTAGTTCTTCTGTCACACTGCTAGCTGCCGTGCAGCAAGGTAGCCTTTCTCACACTTTGGGATATGATATGTGACAGGACTTTGTCGGTTGGCGTCTTGTGCTTCCTGGGACAGGAAAGCAGCCCTTGGTGCTTGCGGCAAGCCACAACTCCTCTCTGAGGGACAAAGCTGGGCTTCCCTGGCATGTTGCAGTGGCACACTTGGGTCTGACCTTGTGATAAACTCTGGGAGTTGATAAGGACACTGATATTCAATGGGCTGGTGGGCCCTCATCAGCAGCTCTGACAGGGAGCCAAACCTCTCTTGTAAACACTACAAATCCAGGTTTAGAATTTTCTCAGACAAATCCCCATTTGGCTAATGCGTGATAAGGCGGTTTCCTAACTCTGACATGGTGATTATCACATCCACAAATGCCCTGCTAAACTCCCACTGAGTAGAAACCAGGTTCGTGAGGGCCCCTTGCAAATCTGGCCTTTACTGCCACGATTCAGTGGCAAAAAAAAAAAAAAAAAAAAAAGTCCTATGGAATAAGGTGCAAAGCAATGGTTGTCAACTTGTGTTTAACTTTGAATGTTACTGCAAAATCTGATAAACCAGAAATAACCCCTAAGAAAGGGTTGGTTTGGTTTAATTTAGAATTGGTTAAGATTGTTTAGGATTATAGTCTCTGTCTCCATTTCTGTAGATAAAAACCTGATAATACCAAGGTTGACTGGAAAGTAGAGTGCCTTCTATGTATATATATGCTGGGACTAATATTTCTGTGTAATGGCTGACAGTCCTCCTTATTTCTGAAGACTAGGAGGATGGTGTATGTTACATCCGCTGTGCGCTGTCAGTCGGTTGCATTGTCTAGCACTGTGTTATTAATCCAGGCCAAAATGTGCTGAAGAGAACCTAAAAACTCCTGTGTATTTAAATGAGATTTGGGTTGGGGTGCACACGGCAGTTTTTCTGGACATCTCACTAAGTAGCTTTCAGAGGGCTGTGTGGGAGTGGAGTCTATGTTGATATCATTGTCTGACCTCTGGGACTGTGGGGTCCATCCCCACCAGGCTGTTATAGCCCTCGGTAAAATCCTTCCTAGCCTTGTTTCCCTCCTGTGCCAGGTGTGCTGGCACCTGCCTGGCACCACCACCCATGGCCTGGAAGGGACCTGAGTCTGCCATCAGTGGGGTCTCCACCATCTAAAGAGCCTTTGGGCCACACCACCTCTGTCCAGGCTCCCCCATCCAGGAGTTTTAGGTAGCTGTGGAAGGGAGTCTGGCTTCTGTATCTCCTCTTGACTGGGCTCTGAGGGCAATGGGGTTTATGTGGATACACCTAAAACTGGTCCCCAGTGATCAAAACAAGTATTGCGCTCTGCTCTGAGATTATGCTAGTGTCTCACATGCCACGGGAGATGAAGGTTGTGTGTTGGCTTTAAACTAAAGGCTTCTCCAACGGGGTCAATACACAGTATGGGATGTCAGATTTGTTTAGTTTTCTCCAATAAAACAACCCATTTTCCTTTTAATCTAGAAAAGCCATCCATAATGAGTTGCAGGATTGTGCTATATGTCTTGGGAAAACAAAACAGCCCTTTAAAGAGGGAATCACTGACAAGCACTGAAAATCTTGGGTTCACTCTATGGAAACAGTCAGACTGATTCTCTGCTCTGAAGTTAATTGGTATAAATGATATACCAGCCTCTTTCCTCAGCCTTATATTTCCAAATATCTCCTGGAGCCAAATCAAGACACCGCACAATGGGTGTTTAAACACACTTGTCCCTATTTTCCCCCTTGCTAGAAGCAATGTCTGGAATACAGGTTGTAAATCAGGTCCTACAGTGATTGATCCATGCGCCAGCAAGTGAAGCGTAAAAATAGCAGTATGGTTGAAAGGACATAAAAAAAGGGAAAACAGACCATTACTATTTCTGAGCTCAAGGGAAAGAGCAGTTCAATCTGACATGCCAGCCAAGTCTGAGTAGCCCTGGCCTGTCTAAAAAGCACAGACAACTGCTTTGCTCCCTCCTCCACAGCTGTGTGCCCCCTCTAAACAAGGAGCCGGCCCCATTTTCTGGCCTGTGAACCTGGCACCCAGAGGTCTGATTCCTTTCAGGAACTTCTCTCGAACCTCTTTGTGTGCTCTAAATCAACTCCTGTGTTTCTCTGGCTGTGAAATAACAGATTGGCAGGGTGAATTACATATCTGCTCTCTCTGATGCTTTCATAAAAGCTGCAGACATGCTGGCCACACATTTGAAACACTTTCCCCCCCTTATCTTCTGCTGGGGAGACACATTTCTGTGGATTGCATAGTATTACTAGACATAGAAAATTCATAGCTTAACTATTCTGACAGCTTAACTGGGAGTCAGAAGGTTCTGTCCTGTTAATGTTTAAATAACAAGAACTGCTGCTCCAGCAGGAAAGAGCTACAATAGAATAGCAATATTTTCATTAAAATAAGAAGATGAAAATCGAGGTAGGAAGGGAAAATCTGCTGCTAACTTGTTTTGTCATTAATTAAAGCAAAAGAGTGATTAATAATAATGAGCATCTCAGTAACTTAAACCTCTTGCAGGACTCATCTATTCACCATTATTGTATTACAAAGGAGCACTGTGTAGAACTGAAACAAGAAGAAAGATTCTTCAGACTCAAAGTGTCTTCAAATATTGTCTATATACTTAAAATAATCTTCAGGTATGGATGGGCAAAAGTAGTAATTAAATAGTTTGGTAACCATTACTGTCTGCGCGGAGCATAGCTCTTTCTTTCCCAGGAGACAGTTTCACCATTTCCTTTCTTTTGTTGCATATGCCTGGAAAACCCTAGTAAACCTCCTCACCACCGTCACACGCACATGTGCGCACACACACACGCATGCTCGCACGCACGCACATACACAGAGTCTATTTTATATATATATATATGTATATATAAACTATGAAGTATTGAGGGATTTGTTGTCACAGGGTTCTGTCATTACTCAGGTGGCTCTGGTGCTGTTGAGCTTATCACTAAAAAAAATGCTTTTGTTTCTGAGTAGGACACTGCTGCCTTTAGCAAGCTTTCTGATCCGCCTCTTCCTTTATGCTGCTTCAGAACCTCAAAAAGGTTCTGATGATTCTTAAAGGAATCAAGTAAGAATTCCCACTCCTGTGATTTGATGATTTCTTAAGATTTCTACTTTACCCACATCTGTTTGGTACCTGTTATTCCTTCTCTAACTGCTCCAAGACTGATTTAGCCTTCTGCCTCTCACTGCAAAGACATTTTTGTGCTGTGTCTTGTATGTTGTCACCACCAATACTTTCTTGCCAGAATTTTTGATCACTTTTTATTCTTGGAAACATGCATTAGTACTGAAAAAGACCTAATAATGGTTTGTGTTGTGCCCTTGGTTTCTCAGCAAAAACTTGTCTTGAATGGCCTGAAAATTTCTGCTGAAAATATGATGGTTATGTCCAGCTATATATCTCTGAATGTTAAGATCATGTCATTTTCAATGTACTACTCTAGAGGTATTTTCTAATGACTATGCTCTTACTTCTCTGCATGTGGTTTGGCTCCAGGATAAGAGTCTGGATGCATCCTCTTTGGCCAGAGCACCTGTGGGAGAAGTGACATGGTCTACCAGGCAGTGAAGGAGCTTTTTCTTGGCTTAGTCTGTTTTGCCATGCATGTGCTTTAATTAAGCCAGTCTCCATACTAATTAAAATAATCCTCAGCAAGGCAAAAATAAAGGCGATTATAAAATACAAAGAATATTAGTACCCAAGGCTTTGTACATGCCTATCAGCATTAGTATAATAAACCCAACCAAAGTCTTGAGTAACATACTACTCAAAGCATGACAAAAATCTACAATATTCTTATAGGCTTCTTTATTTGCTGAAAACATGGGTCTTTTCTGACACATTTAACTTCAAAGAAGTTTTAATGTGGCATGGACACTTAGTTCTGTTTAGGAGCGGCTTGCTTCAGTTTATTTTAAACCCATTCAGCCTTGGGGCTGAGATACTTGGTCACATTACAGCCATTCAATAGGCTGTCTTCCAGTGACTGAGTCTGCAGCGAGGCTGAGTCAAGCTGAAAGAGGATTAGGCCTGCTTTTGCTCTGGAGTATGCAAACGCATGTTGATAGTTACACCAGCTTGCGTCTTGAAGGGAAAGAGAGAGGTAAGACTGTGAGTCTAAAGGCACAGCAATATGCCTTTGCTGTGGTCCGGGTTAAGATATAACTGTTCCCTGCATTTCTATAGCCTGCTCCATTGCTGTCCATCCCCTCGCCTTGCTGTCTGTGTAACTTATTCTCTTGTTGCTCTTAAATGAGTCCTGTAAAATTATGTGATCTGGGGATGGCTTCCCCCTCAACACACACTTTTAATCCACCTCTGATGATCAGCAGCTGGAGCCTGCACCTTGTACTAACCCCTTGCTCTAAACCTCTCAGACACTGTTTCATGCGGCCATTTGTGGATTATCTAGCTCAGACCTTAATTTCAATAGATGCAGCTTTATTAAGTTGTCAAGCCCAGGTAGTAAGGTTACTTTCTTACCATGTCCAAGCAACTAGTATCTTGGTGTCAGGACTTAGCTTATCCAGGGATCATTTTGACAGCTGAAGCAATAACCTGAMTAGACTCTGAAAAAAGCTGTTTATGCTTTTTTTCTTCGTTGATAAAATATTTTTCCTTTCCATGCTGATGCAAGTCCACCTATCACATTTAGTTTTTGTCAAAGGCAAGCAGCTGATGTGAGCTAAGGACTTATGCAAAATCTAAGGTTTCATGAGACACCTGAGGACTGGTGAGCAGATTTATGGGTAACAAAAAATGAGAGGTCTGCAGGCGCTAAGGAAAAAAAATACAAGCCTGACAGTATTTATCTGAATGCTTCCGACTGGTCGCTGTACCAAGGACAGTCCAACTGCAGAAGAAAGCAAAGAATGTAGGAACAAGTTGGAGAAATGAAAATGGGCCAGTACCTTCGTCTTGTGGATAAGGGGCATCCCCCTTACAGGCAGTTCAGAAAGGGGAGGTATACACAAGCATAAGAGTTTTACTTTCTGTGTACATTAGCCCAGGTCACTCAGAAAAGAAAGTCTTAACTCGTTCCCATCATCATACGTTTATTACCACTCGGTACCTTATGCTAGGAACACTTTCCTGAACTGTGCCCATGGTCCAAGATTTCATGGGTGTCTTTACTGATGGAGATACCTACATTTGAGATGCTCAAAAGCTCTAGCTACTGTGCCCCTGCTTCTGCTCCTCATGCTGTTGCTTAGCCTGCTGCAGTGAGGAAGAGGTGGAGAAGAGGGATGTGACAGAAGTGGAAGTCGCTTTCTAAGCCATCCCTAAAGGGACCAGCTGAACTTAAACACCTGCTGTGTAGGAGCCTCATTTCCCAAGACAAATGACTTAGTTACCTATGTAAGGCAGTGAAAATATCCCTCTTTCTTTTGCCAAGTAAGGAACTTAGAGATCAGAAATAACAGGCAGCTTTCAAAGGCAGCTCCTCCTGAAGCAAGGAGAGAAATGACATGTGGGGTTTGGTCACTCTGTAATTGATGCTTAGAGTGTGAAAGAGCCTTTATGGAGCCTCTGTAGAAGACAAGCACTCAGCAGGTGAACTAGACAGGTTGTTTCATTGCTTCATTTTCTCTGAAATGCCTTTGTTTTGATACACGGTGTTTTGCAGGGGAAAGGCTACCCCTGATCCTGGAAGGAATTTGCAGGGTTTGGAGACTTCTTGGACTGGCTGCCGTAGTCTCTGTTTACTGCAAGGCACAAGGGGGAGCAGGGGGCTGCTGCAGGATTCCCCCATCAGATACAAGGTAGTTGGAGGTCAGGGGAGAGAAGATCCTATGGGGACCCTGACGCTCCAGAGCTGTCAGGAGCTTGCAGCTGAGATACCAATCTCTCAGCTAAGCTGCTAAGAAGCACCATTCCTCACAGCAGTCAATTACTATTTCCATAGACTGACTATAGATTATTACATCGTGTTTGAAAGGAAGATTTAAGGCTCTTTGATGCAAATCCTGAAAAGGGGAAATCGCTGCCCTCCTTCTCTTTCCTTGCACCCTGCTGCAGGACTTGTCCCAGGYGGCTGTGTTGGCTGCTGTGCCCCTTGCAGATAGCACTACAACATTGACAGTTTTCCCAGAAGCTGCAGGAGCAGACATGAAAGCAGTTCCTAGATGCTGCTGCTTGCTGGACAAAACACAGGCTTTATATATAGTTTAGTTTGCTTGTCATCCAGGCCTGCACTGCCCACTTCCCCTGGCACACAGCCCAGCAGAGCACAGCAAAATGCACGCTCTTGTTGAGCTGTAAAGACTTAATTAACACAAGCCCCAGTTTGTGGGAGAGCAGGCCAAACTGGGAGTTGAATTAAACAGCTATACCTTCAGCTTTTCTCAAGCTCAGTCAGTGAAGAGACTCAAACTCTCATTCAATGTCAGGTCTGTGATTTCCACCACTTCTCTGTTAGCTTGCTATGAATCACTGAGGTTGCAGAACTGAAGTAAATTGATGTAGTTCATTCTCTGAGCTGCTGGGACAGCAAGAGTTAAGCAACTGAGCTGGAAATCTCATGAGATCAGGCTTTTCTAGTGGGAAGATTTCCCATACTTCCTGCTTTTTGATGTGCTGGAAATACTTTATGCTCAGCCTTTCTTGTGGTATCTTGGCACTACTTCTGTAAATAGTTGAAGGGACATCATCAACATAACAATCATGCTTCTGTCTAAAATGTTTTCATTACTCCAAGTCACGACTAAAAGAGAAAGAGATTAAGGTCCCTTTCATTCAGGCACTTAAGTATGAACCAGCTTTCCGAAGTGTCGGTCAGATCACGCCCTAGAAGATTTAGGGTTTGAGTTTAGGACTGTGTTGGCTTTGCTGACAGTGCTGGTAGAGGAAGTTTTGACAACTTGTTCCCATCTCTATCACAGTTTGCTGCCCCTTTGGTTGTACTGTTACAACTCTGTAAGCGGCTGCCCAGTCAACCTGATTGCTTGCAGGATTGGTATTAGAAGTATTCACCTCTTTTTCTTTTTTCTTTTTTTTTTTTTTTTTTTTTGAGAGAGAGAGTTATTTTTAATCAGAACAATTTCATCACCCTGGTTTTACAGTAGGACTCCAGCAAGCAGATGCTTTTTCGCTGAACTGAGAGGATTAGTAAGTTGAGGCAGGATGAAACACTCAAGGTGGGAAGCTCAGAGACCTGCAGACAGAAGTGCTTGGTGCTGCTGCCTGATACTTTGCCCATCTTTGGGCTTTGCACTGAAAGCCCAAAGGCCGGTGCATATATACACTCATCACAGCTCCTCTCAACTCACAGGCTTAAAGACTGGAATGAAGTTTCTGCTCTCTGCTCTGAGATGATCCTGTTGTGTTGCACAGTCCACCTGCATGTATGGCCTGGTATTAGTTATGTGGTCTTTAGTCAGTAACATTTCTTATTACCTTCATTGTATTTTCAATAACCACCGAAATGGTGCCAACTACAGGGCCACCAAATAACTATGAAAGTCCTAAGAGTTTCCAACAAGAATATGGATTTGGCAACTGAAGTAGAAAAAGGTTCCAGTCATAAAACTAGTGTTCAGAGCTGAACTGAAACTTAGCCAACGTTCAAGGCTGTTTGGAGCCAGTGCATTAGTTGGGCATTATCTTCAGTTTAAAACCAGTCTTGGAGTTGCATGAGGTTTATAAGAATACAGGCAGGTCTGTGCTAGTGAGCACATGCTTCCAATAGGAACACTGACACTGGGATGACATTTCTAGATGCACTGGCATGCTGATGGGGTATGCTGGTGAGGAAAACTTGTGCACAAACTGCTTTTAAGTTATGAAATGTATTCTCAGAATGTGTAAAGCATGCAAACAACTGTCCTGAAAAGTTCACGTGCCATGTCTTCTTTCCACTTGTACCTCCTATCCCTTTGATTTCCTCAGCACGCTGTGCATGCCTCCTCTTGCAGGGGAGACGCAGACCCTCCATGTGCCATATGCTACTGGGACTGACAGGACATTCTTCAAGGGCTGCCTAATGACCACTCCAGAAGGTACAGTACAGGAGTGGATTAGGACCCTTCAGAAGTCAGGAAGTCTCTAATTTATTGTCCTTTCGAATAAACAGCTTTAGCTTTTCATTCCTCCACTTACATTAATCATTCATGTCATGGGCCACTTGGAGAACTGCAGCCACCTCAGGGCTGCCTGTAATGTTGCCCGCTTTACTTGGAGCTCTGCTTGTTCAAGTTTCCTTTCCCACTGTTTCTATGAAGCCTACAGGAGGTGAACAACATATTTACTTCTTTCACTCCACCATGTGGTGCACCAGCCATGAGGGAGAGGAGACTGAGGAGGCAATAAACATCATCTTATTGATGCTGCCTCTACTTCTTCTTCCCACCTTTTTACTAAAGTCTTCTTTACTCTCTGTTTCCTCATGTCTTACAATACTTTTGAAGAGTTATGAGACTTAGAATATTTTATATTTGTTTTTCAAGCTGTTAGCAAATTTGCCAGCACCATAATCAATATTAACAAAAATCAGTCAAGAGGGATGAGCTTCTCTCTGCACAAACATGTACTCAGTTCTTGTCAGTTTTTGACTTTAAATATACTTGTTTTAAATTTTTTTTTTATTTAAGAAAAACTTAATAGAGCATAATTTTTCAAAACATGACATCTTGTTGAACAACAGACAGGACCAGAGAAGCCCTATCCTGCTTGAACACAGGGTCATTTTAGTCTATGTAGAGAAATTATGTCAGTCTAACACTTCTGTGGTGTAAATCCGAAATACTCTGGTTTTGAGTGATATTTGAATCTGAATGCAAACTGAGCTCAGTTTAGCCTCAGCTCTTGTATCCAGTATATTTTTCACTGGCCTAGAGGACAAGAATCTGGAAACAGGAGTTGGTTCCCCCGGATTGTATTCACATTTTTATGACTGGGAGCTCTTTCTGCCTTAACTCTCATTTTCACCTTATTATGTGTAAAATCTCTAGCAAGCAGCTGAGTTTCTTAGATTATTGAGCTGTAAAATGTGTTTGATGGTATTTGCCTATTCCTGGTGTCCTGAGATGTCTAGAAGGGCAGAACTCTTCCAAAGCAAAGCTAGTGAAACAGTATGGCAAGCAGGATGTGGGGCAAACACTGAATTTTAAGCAATAAATACATAACCAAATGGAAAATAAGGAATTCTTAATGACCAAGGAGGTTTTAATGAGCAAGGTCTTGCAGGAATCTGCTCTCTGACCAATGCTATTCAATATTCTTACTGCAGATCTGGTATATCACAGAGACTGATGTCTTGGAAGTGATTTTATGTGATTAAGTTAGAAGTTTTATGTCCAGCAGTAGAGAAATGAGGTAATTTTTATATGATGTGAGATATATAGTAGAGAACAGTGATTCTGAAAAAAGTTCTGGGTGTGATGTAGTGGCTAAAAGGAATTGTTATGATCCTGAGGTATCCATCAGGGGTAAGACGCTACTAGTATTCCCAATACCTCTGCCAAAGTAGCATGTTCCACCTTCATCTTTCTTTTTTCAAAAGCATATTGGCAAATTTTAAAAAAAGTTTTTTTGAGCCTTCAATTTAAGTTCTAAAATGAAAGATTTAAGGAATCCAGATTTTATAGTTTATTTATGAGAAGAAGTTAAGAATTTAAGAAATGGCGTGGTTACAGTCTGTAAGTATTTGCATATGGAGAATGCATTCAATAACAGTGGGCTTTTTAACTTATGAGACAACGGCACAGCATTCAGGAGCTAAAGAATGATGTAGATGTGTAAACAGTAGGTAGCTGTTTTACCAGCTTTACATTTCTAAACAAAATAAAAATATCATCTTAAGACACAGATTGTCATTCAAACAAAATTTTTTAGCTCCTGTAAAGGAATTATTCCATGATATCATGTGGGGGTTTTTTTTGTTGATCAGTGGATGTTTAAAATGAAATTATCATAATGATCCTTTTTGGTCTCAGTTGTAAAAGTATGAGTATTCCTTAAAAAATCAGCACTTTTTTCCATCGCTGATCGGAACAATCTGAAGTTGCCAAAAGAAGTTAAACTTTTATTTCAGGGTATTAATGGTTAACTCTGTACACAAAACTTCTCTCTCTTTCTCTAATTTCCTTTTATTATATAGCTCTTTATAGAAAGAAGGCTTTCCTCAGAATGTATCTATCCAAATGATTCTCTATTATATGATGCTGTATTTTTAATCCCAGAGCATATGGAAAGCATTCCCTTGTACTGAAAAGATATCGTTTTATAAAGTTAAGATTTTGCTTGCTCTGGTGACTCAGAGTCAAAGGAATATCCCTTTTGGTCTTCCAGTGAGTGACAGAATAAAGCAAACTTCCATGTGTACACATTAAAGATATGCTATATACATGTATGTTTGCGATTAGTAGCTGGAAGTCCTGACCTCTTAAGTTCCCTGATTGACTAGAATGCATTTCTCCCTACCGCAGAGGGCCAGCAGAAGGCCTATGCACAATTTAAGCTTCACTTCGATGCAGTTTTGAGTACTTCCATGGGATGTGGGTGGGCAGCAGGTTTCACTCACTGGAAACATTTAAATTTCAGTTTGGAAACAATTTTACTAACCAATGAATTATTTTCTTTTAAGCTTTTACAGACCAAGGAACATTGTCACATAATTCCATTACTGAATCCAGCAAATTTTTGTTAAATTACAACACCTCTCTTAGGAAGATATTAAATAATGATTTAAAGACTTAAAGGTATGACAAATTTACCACTTTCCTTAATGTCTTATTCCGATACATAATTGCCTCCATTTATTTCCAGTTTGAATTTTAGATTTATCT
>JASVER010000023.1:5658310-5756693 GCA_030449065.1 Oceanodroma leucorhoa
CCATTTATTTCCAGTTTGAATTTTAGATTTATCTTCTAGCTATTGAATGTTAATGCACTTTGCTGCTAGATTGATTCTTAAGACTCATCACAATTTGAATATGTGAAAGAGATAAAATAGCTCAAGAGAAAAAGAATGAATAATAATCTATGTATCTCTCTTAATACTAGTAAAACTGATTGTCAAATCTTCACACCTTGTACCCACAGTGAGTGTTTGAGCTAAAGAGAGAAATGTCATTTCTCTGAAGATGGTGGCTTCCTTAAGAATTGGGTTTATTTGGCTTTCTGTATTGCACATTGTGATTATCCATCAACAGTAATGCCAGAGGGTCTTGCAGTTTAGCAGGGGCAGCCCAGGACATGACTTTCATCTTGTTGAAACAAATAGCAATATCACAGTTTTTACACCCCTCTGAAATAGGTTAGAGACTTTGAGGTGAATATTTAGTGACTTGGCTGTGTGTGAGCAATGCAAACACAGGCTGCAGCAAACAAGAGTCTTTCAGCCTTTTCTTCAAGGTGTCCTATGTAGGACTGAACGTTGCAAGCAATTTGCTTGTTATTAGACCGGAGTCACCAGACCGGGGCCTCTTCACGTTGACTCGCAAAACCCTTTCATGCTTATCAGCGTACAGCTGGATTTCCTCTGCTTTATCACACTACCACTTTTCCTGTATGGCTCTCAGCTTTGTTTGGAGTTCTCTGGGCTTGCTATTATATGCAGTTCTCTTTGATGCTGATGATAGATCTTGCATCTATGCTCTGTGAAAGGTACACCTATCCTGAGGTGTTGTATAATTGTAGGATCACTCTTATCTCATCAATCTTAATGTTTTCTAATTTTTTTGCCTCGGGGTCTTGTTTGAGGCATGGTGTAAGATATCCCTAAGATTTCCAAACTGTTTTGCTGAAATTCTTTAGAGCTTTTCACGTTGAGTTTTTAATAAAGCAAATCTTTGAGGATGAACCTCTACTCAGTACACAGTTTCCCTTACGGTAGGTGGTTTTATAAATGAGGGAAGTATTTTATTCATTAGTGGAAGAACTTTTAATTGTACTTGTTATGATAAGGAAAGGACTCTGGACAGTTTCACATTAATAAAACTTTTCCTCTTACATCAAAGTTTCTGCTAGGCTATTCCATGCAGTCATTGTCTCCTTCTGAAGTGGCAAGCTTGAAATGTGTATTCCCTTGTGACTCAAATGTTGAGAAAACTGTCCAACATATCAGCTATACACTGCTCTGTAATCTTACGAATAATTTCAGATTGATTGATTCCAGTCTCTTGTTTTGCCTCACTTCTGACAGCAGTATTTCTTGTTTTGTCCCTGAATATTAAATGTCTTCCACATGTACTTTATAGTTAACTGATTTTGTATTGCCACTTTGAATTACCTACAAATTAAGATAAACAATTTCTTTAAGCTGAGCCGTTTTTACCATTTATTTTTTCAAAGTTGTTTTGAATTCCTGCTTTAATTGATGTATTTTTGTCATCTTTTCTCTTCATTTCCTCTTGCTTCCTAAGATACGTTGCTGCTCTAACATATCTGCCTGCCTGTTGTTATAGCAGGGAACTATAGCAGAAGGGAACTCAGCAGCAGTAATGGAATAAGCTGGTGCCTAGACAAGCTCATGAATAGATATCGTATCTAGGAATGGAGAAATGGGGCCTGCTGCTCTACCCTCCAGATCTGACGAAGATGTAGGTTTGAGATCTTTGCACAGCAAGTGGAAAAAGAGAGTACTTCAAGTAGCACTGCCATATTTTCAAAGGTATGGCTCAGTCTGAGATAACTTCAGCCTCTTTAAAAGAAGTCCTCTTTTTAGGAATAAAACTGTAAATGGTGTACATCTTCAGATAGGTAGCCCTCACAGATTTGTAAGGACAGACTTGAAAGGGAGGGTAAGAATTAGGACTATTGGAAGGTATATGGTACACTGGTGGGAGTGGGGGTTGCACACAACTTGGGGTTATACCCATGAAATATGGTGCTTACAGAATTTCTTCTGCTAAATGTTATTGAGGAAGCTCAGAGAGAGGTTTAGTTGCTCACAGGAATAAGACAGTGTCCCCATCCTTATGTGTGGATGCCAGTGTGGATGTCCAAGTGAGAAATATGCAGGGACACCAAGGCTGGCTCTGGAAATGAAGGTAGCACTGCAGGAAGAGTGTCACGCTCCACTTTTTCTTGGGTGAGAAACAAAATGCATTGATATAACCTTTCTTAGCCCTTAACTGTTCTTCCCCCTCCATCCTGGATAGAGGCAAATACTCACTATGAATTATTCAGCCTAAGTTAATTAACAGAAAACAGATACAGCTCTCATATTGCCCAGCAGCAATAGCTAGTGGCAGCAAGACTGCTATATGCCAGAAAAGGTCTATAAAGAGATGACATATCTCTTTTTTTAGGGAATGCACAGCTCCCAACAAGCATGTGCAGTGACAAGGATATCCGGTTCTCTTCTTTCTGGCAACAAAATGCACAGACCGTAGCGTAAGTGGCTGCTAACTGTGAAGGCCAGACAGGACTGCAGTCCTCTTACACGTCAAAAGAGAACGCTGGGACCTCAGTTTCAGAAGATCAGATTTCACAACATCCCCATTTATTGAGTACTCGCTAATTACTGGAATTAATATCAGAAAGTTAAGCAAATGAACCCTGTGGGTAGGCAAATCCAGGCAATTTTTCTTTGTGTATTATCATCTGGGTCATATCACTATATCATATGCAGGGAAGAGAAAGGGAAATTTAATCTACAACTTGGTCTTCACACCCTTTGGCAACATATTAAAGTGAACAATCTGTATAAGTATATTCTATAATTTCAGGCTCCCTGGATATGACAGACAGTTCATGCACAAAATTTGCTTTCAGCATCATTTTTTACCATTTCTAAAATAAACTCAATTGCACATTTCAACTTGTTTAACTGATATAATGTTCAAAGGCATGGAACAAAATACCCTCTTTGGGCTGCTGCTTTGAGCTGTGGCACTAAGCACCTAACTGCACATTGTAAAATATTGACCATTGAAAGTATTCCCTTCCTCCTCTGTAATCTTTCAAAGGTCAATATAGACCTTCACATCCAAACACAGCTAACCTGGAGGACAGAATGCATTACTTACTGTCATGTGAATAGAGCTGCAGTCAATATCTGGTTAATATTTCCCATATGCAATGTGGGATATGCTTTTGTGATAGCTGAGAGCTAACAAGACTATTTACAGAGCAGAGGGGGTTAAGTGTGCCACTCTATTTCCCTTTTCTCTCTGCTAAGAGGGCTGTGTTTGCACTCACTGAAATCAAGACATGGTGTGACCTCAGCTGTCAGGGATTAGTTGAGTTTTTATTTGTTTTTGATGGGTGAATACAGACAAAGATAAACCATCTAGTCTCAAGTGGATGGAAAATAGAGACATAGGCCCTGAGCACTGTAGTAGTTATATGTCACTGCCCAAAATTGCAGGTAGTGAAGGGAGAGGTAATGAGGGGGCATAGTTTCACCCTTGATTTTTAAGGTGTTGAGTTGCTTTGTACAAGACAGATATGTACACACACCAAAGCTCCTCCAAGACATTTGGCATCAAAACACTTTGAAGAACATGAAGTTGACCCTAAGTGTTTGGCTGAAGAATGGTTTGGGGGGGCAGGTCTGGCAAACCTGGGGCAAATGCTGCAGCCTTGTGTCACCCCACACGGTTACCCGTGGAGTCTGGGAGAGACCAGGGCTGCTCACAGCCATCCTCTAGCATGGTGCAATGGTTGCTGTATATACTATACATGAGCAATGGTGGGCATAGGTCTGGTGATGTGTCATGTGAGCACTTTGGTATGAGCTCTTTGAAGTACGGAAATCAGACCAGCGGTTGCAGGAGGCACCCTTGTAAATGAAAAAATAATTAAAAAAAAAAAAAATCTTCATGTTGAAGAAGTGCTGCGCAGCGGGCTGCGAACCCTAGTGACCTCTCGGTGTCTGCTGCAAGGCGTGTTTGACAAGTGGACTGATCCAGTGCGATTCCTGATGTCCTGAACTTTTTCATCACAACCTTTTCCTCCATTCTCAAAGTGTAGTTTGAGAGCTGGGCTTATACCTGTTGGTCTCATTTTTGCAGTGATCAGAGATAAAGAACTCCATCACAGGGAACAAGCAGCAATGTTTTCCATTTCTAATGGAGGAATAAGCAACCAATTTTAGAGAAATGTTGTAAAAGCAGGTATTTCAACACTTTTGAAATGGTGGTGTTTTATGCCAAGAAATCAGCAGAGAAGGAGGATTTCTGTTTTGTATAAAACTGACATGATTTGAAAGGATTTTTTTAAAATCTCATGACTTTTCGGTGACTCCTTTCTCTGTAATTGAGACAGAAGAGTAATTCAATCAGAAGATTATGTTGGTTGGTTTAATACACAGATTATGGTTTCAGAGAAGCATTTACTTCCCTACACATTGGACATCTGGAAACATTCCCCTGCCACATTTTATTAGAACATTGAAATCACCTCGTTAAATGATATGGAGAGATTTAGAAAGCAGGGTAATTGTTGGGAGATCAATCACAGATTAAACTTCCCATGCCATTTTAATATGTTCCCATTTACTGCCACAGACACTCATTCTGACCATTGACTATGCCATTTAAATGGTTTTCAYCACAGACTTCCAGGTTTTCTGAGCCTTGTCCTGGTGAAATGACCCCCACAGCATTTTCCTGTCTTTGTTGTTGACCGAACGAGCTGAT
Source organism: Oceanodroma leucorhoa (assembly GCA_030449065.1). Taxonomy (NCBI): domain Eukaryota; kingdom Metazoa; phylum Chordata; class Aves; order Procellariiformes; genus Oceanodroma; species Oceanodroma leucorhoa. The sequence continues at coordinate 5,663,064 of JASVER010000023.1, forward strand.
AAGCAACGAAGCACATATGCCAAATTACTATTTTAGTACGAACTGTTGCTTTTCTCTTAAAGCTAAAATAGTAGAACTGGGGCTGGACAGAAAATCTCAACCGTTTATTCACATCTATTCTCTCAAATCCCCAAGCAGAGTTTTATTCGTCATAGTATGCCATAGAGTAGATGAAATGGGGAGTGTACTTTTGTGACCAGGGGAGATTTGAGGTGGATAAAAGGGAGTACCCGGGGGGGGTTGGAGGCTGAAGGCGGGTGAGCATTCAGGGAGGGAGAGGAGGCAGTGGGGAGAGCTGTGGTGCCTGCCAGCTGCCACGGGGAAGGCACACGCAGATGCTGAGCTGGCATTCGAGGTCTCAGAGCAAGAGGCTTTTGAGGGAGGAGTAGCTCTGTCGACACAAGAGTTGGGGGAATGAACCTGCCCCGAGCCTGTAGAGGATGCAGCCGGTGGAAAATATCAGCTGCACCAATGGATATAGGCACTGGGTGTGCGATGCTGCTGGACAGGGCATTAAATTTTAGCAGGCAGGTTGGAAATGAGGCTAAGGCTCTGCCAGGGGAAAAAAAACCTAAGGGAGCTGCCTCTTTGCAGGGGTATGTATTGCGGTGCTCAGCGAGTGTCTGTGCAGTCAAGGGAGCTGGTGAGATCCTACAGGTCAGAAATGAATGATGAGGAGCATTTCACCCTGGAGGGAGAGCACATCAGGGAAGGTCAAACAGTGCACAAATCTCTGGTAGAGAGGAGTAAATGGTCTGGGCTCTCATCAGTGGCATAATTCAATACCTGAGAGGTACCCACGTGGTGACCAATGTGTTAGTGGGAAGGAGGAGACCATCAGTGCAAAGGGGAAATTGCTGGAAGGTTTTGAGCAGCATTATTGATAAAGACTTCTGAGAAAGAAAAAATACAAACCAAGAACCTCACATGGACTGGCACAAGTGTCCTAAAGGTGACGGGACAGAGTTGGCACATCTGAAAAAAGCACATTTTCTGTGATGAGAGGAAAATATTCCAAAACTGTGCCCTGTATCAACTTTTTTACCTTCTTTGCAGAGAGAACGAAGGGAATACAGTGCCCATATGCTAGACTTAGGGTCTATGGCAAAAACTCTATGCAATTGATGTACCTACGTAATTGTATATGCTTTCTGCTCTTCTCATGCAAACTTGTGTATTGGAAAGAATCATTCATCAGGTTAATTTTTATTCACATTTTAATCCCTGTTTCAGTCCCACTCCAAACTAATGGTGTGTATTTTTGTCCCTCCCTTTAACAACTGTAAATAGAAAGCAGACGGGAAGTCAGGAGCATTGACAAAAAGCAGGAAGAGGAGAAGAAAAAGCCCCGAGAAAATGATAGGCACACATGGCACATTCTGATCTCACTATAATGAGGAGGCTTGTAAAGACTTGCATTAGTGGGTCATTTCCCCCTGCCATATGAGGTGTTTGTTTTACTTGGTAAACAAGGATCACAGTGCTCCGGTTTTAGGCAAATAGACTGTGGATACCTTTTCATAACTGAACTGGAATGACTTTAAAAGTGTGTAATAGCTCTCACTGCTTTTAATTTCTTTTAGACATGGCTTTTTAAATGTTGTGTGACTATTGACAGCCCTGGAAGTAGTCTCAGGTCACTTTTCCCTTGCTTTGATTCAGAGACTCAAAAGGGTTATGGCTCTTTTCCATGTCCAGCTAGCAGCTGTGGGGTTTCTCTCTCTCCGTGAATCTAYTTTATTCCAGTTTCTGGCTTTTCTGCCCGGTGCTGCTCTGTTAGCTATGATCTCGGCATCACTCTGAGGTGTTCAGCCATCAATGCTGCCCACATGTTGGCTTGCTCCGGATGCAAAGAGATTGCCTTGCCGAGACGGATAGCAGGAATCCAGTACAAACTCAGGCTCTGCCCCTTATGGACAACTTGGTTGTAAYGGGCTTGACCCACACATAGAGAAAAAGTAAATCTGCACTTGGGCATGGTTTATGAGGAGAGCAGAGACATGGTCTCTGTTGTTTCACCTCCACGCAAGAGCCCCAGACATCTGTGGGGGTGGAGACACRGTGGCCTCTTCTAGGAATGAAACACCAGCTCTTACCTGTTCAGTTAAATGTGATCTAGGACCCTCCACAAAATTTGGGTAAAGTGCCTTTTAACGCTCTCTGTTATTGACTGCCCTTTGATGTTACTCTCGATATTTGGAAAGTTAACGTTTGTGTTTCTGCTCCTTTGGTCTTTGTAGAATTGAAAAATGTTTTATTGCTCTTGCAAAATGACACACTTCAGATGTACTTTGGTAATATTTTGTTGGAGTTTTGTGAGCCCTCTTGCCTTTTTCTAGGGCCCTTAAGCTTACTGATCAAGATAATTTTGCTCCTACTTCAAGACCTTAGACTGAATCCAGCTAAGGCAAATGCACACTTATTTCTACAAAATGCTCCATGAGTGCTTCCAGCTTTGCCTGAAAACAAAGCACTTGACAGCTTCATCATGTCCCTAATCTCACACCTGCCGGTTCCCACCCCAAGACTGCCGCTGTGCTTCCGTGTGCCCGATCCCCTTCCTCCCTGGGGAGCATCTCACCTGCCTTCGTCCTCCAAACCCAGCTGGGGTCCCTGGTGCGCTGGGGCAGCAGCCCCTCTGTCCAGCCCCAGAGCCTTCATTGTCATGGTAAATCAGCAGCTTGAATACCAGGTCAATTCTCACCCATGTGTAAATCCTTCTGTTTTGGGTAAATTCCCAGAACCCAGGCAGTGTCAATCCTCCTGGTTTCAAGGCTTCTTCACCCACGGTGTGAAGGCTGCTGACAGGAGGAATTCACAGCGGCAGGGTATCGTGCTGCTTACTGCCTGCGAATTTCGTGTAACCTAAGCAATTTGGGACACGAGCAGYATTCAGCCTCTGCTCATCCTCTGCTTTTGGTCTCATGTTAACTTTGCTCTTGCACCCTCTGGGGTTTGTTTCGAGTTTCATACTCACCTTCCTCTGAAAACAGTAAGCTTTGACCATCATCCAGCCAAAGCCCAAACCTCCCTCATCCTCAGGCCTGAAGGACCAGGCTGGAGGGAAGGTGAGCGGCAGGGAGGGAGGGAGTGGGGACCAGGCTGACCTCTTTTTCTATGAGAGGGTACCAGCGGGAGCAAAGCCGACCTGAGTGCTTCTGAAAGCCTCCTGCTGCCTTCCCCGCTTCCAGAAACCCTCTCTGGTCTCAGGAGGGGGAAATAGCTTTTGGGGCAGCTTTTCTCCAGGCTGGAGGGAGCTGGAGGCCATGTCGGTGGAAGGACTTTAATGCAGTCAGGCTGGGGCTGGGGAGATTGGACCTCTGCCTGTAACCTGCCTCTCTGTCTTCCCACGGTTAAATCACAATATTGAGCAACACCAGAAATACGCCGGCCAGTGAACAGGGACCAGGAGTTAATGCTGGTTTCTAGCCCCAGCTTAGCCCTGACCTGTTCTGTGATGCTGGGAGACCCAACCCCCCTCTGTGCCTATTTCCCCTCTTACCCTTGGCAGTTTTCCCAGGTTACTCCTTGTTTTGCTGGGCACAGTGATAAAACCCAGAGGGCCTATGGTCCTGGCCAGGTGGGGGGCTGTCATTTCCGAGGCAGCGTTGAAAAGATTGAGACTAATGGTGGGACCTGAGCAGGTCCTGTCCTCAGCTGGGACTGCGCTCCTGCAATAGCCGAGCCGAGGAAAGCCACAATCTGTCAGTGAAAACGCCACTGCAGGTGGCTCCAATAGCACAATACAGGGACAGACTGCTGGAGAAAAGGGTGATGCCCAGTTTTGGGGCACAGCCGTGGTAAGGGGTGGCCTGGCGGCACTCCTCGTTTGAAAACCCAGGTTGCCGTAGTGGGTGCTTTTCATCCGAGCTTTCAGAGACATCACGTCAGTTGGGTTTTGTAAATATTTCAACAGTGTTTTGAAGTTCCAATGAAAACAGAGAAAACCTTTGATGTCTACAGACCCTTTATCCCACCGTATATCTCACTCCATGCTTTTCAGCGACATTGTTTAGTCAGTGTTCACTGAGGCCAAAGGGATGCAAGGTGCAAAATCCTGGGTCCACGGAAGTCAACAGCAAACTTTTCCCTGGTTACAGTGAGGTCAGGCTCAGGCTGAACTAAGTCAAAGAAAGCAATTTTAGTTTCTCTGTTTCTCTCTCTCTCATTAAAAAAAAAAGAATTCTGATATGAAAATCAGAGCCTTTTTTGTTTAAAAAACCCCAAAAGTTTGGGAAAAATGTAAATAAAAAATGAGGATGAAATAAGCAATATGTGTAAGGAATTAATTTTTTTTTTTATTATTCATTTATTTTTGCGAGAAAGGTTGCCTTGCACATTAATCCATGTGAGAGAACCAAACTGGACATTTTTTGACTGCCAGCCTGGAAGTCCCTGCATCACTGAAGCAGTATTAACAGAAGCCTTCTGGGTGGATAGGCATGGATTTGCCATATTGGTTTTCCCAACAGAAAATTTGATTTTTTTCTACAAAATTATTATTCTCTKATTGAAAATGCCTGTTCTGTAATATGGATATTTTGTGTACATTAATCACCCCAGGGAAAATTTCTATCCAGCAAGCCTATTTAAAGTGCTACTTTATTTTCCTTCTTTGTATTTTGTTTTCCAAACATAAACACTAATAACAACTTCTGGGGCTCTCGGGCAGTCTCCCAAGTTTAATAAAAACTATGATGCTGTGAGTCTTTGTCATGATACATTTCTGCTTGTTTCAAAATATAGTGGAAAACAAGTGAGGGCCAAAGAATGCGTTGACACAAATTGGGGATTTCTGCGTTACCTGTGTGGGAGTTTAAAGTAGAGAATACTCTGCCTGCTAAAGTTTGATTCCAGCAGATATGCTAGTATATGCACGTGATTTCTAGACTATTTTCCTCTCTATTTTTTCTCTCTTACCCTATTTTTTTCCTGCCCTATGTCTCCCTAGTATTTTGTCAGCATTTTGTTTACAAGTAGCTTTTTTCTTTTTTTGTTTTAAACACTAGGATGGATTTTAATTTTCTTTCCTTTTTCTTCCTTTTCTTTTTAACTCTCTTTATCTTCCCATCCCAATTTCTCTTCCTTTTTCTCCTAGTTCTGCCTTTCTCTGTGGGAGCTCACCCTTATCCCTGATTTAGTGTGATAACAGAAAAAAATCCCCTTGTTTTCAGAAGCTCCTGCCTGTCTCAGGACAAGCAATATGCTAGGCCAGCTCCTGACAAAACATAGACCTTTTGTTTGGCATGTGCTGGTTCACCCCGGTTGAATGAAACGGCTTTGTTTTAGGTGTAGATAGTACATCGGGGCTGCCTGGCAGGTGCATCTTACAGCCAGTGTCACCCAGCAGTAAATTCTGTAATTACAGGTCATGGAGGTGGAGCTCTCCTTTGATGTGACTTTTTCTGTTGTTGCAAGCGGATACAATTTGACTGAGATATTATATGCAGATAGCAGTAAAAATTTAATTAACAAATCAAAGCTTTTATCTGGGGTTTTAGAACTCAAGCCAACAGGTTTCTTCAATCTAAAGAAATCACAGACAGAGATGTAGGGGCGAAGGCAGTGCCTTTGTAGTGTATACAGCTTACGACCTTTTTTATGATGCTTGCAAAGATAAAGCTTTTTTAGCTGTTACTTTTCCCTTTGGAGAGGCTTTTAGATCTTCCCCAAAAACAAGGTTGTTGTCCATTTTATGCTTCATTTTCATCATTTTAAGTCCTCAGTGTGCACGCATTTTCTCTCGTGATGCTGAAGATTACTTAGCAGAAGATGGAGCATGCTCGAACTTGCCTTCCTGCAGTTGGGGCCCCAGCACTCGGAATTCATGTGCTGGCTTATTCCTCTTGTGGTGAGCCAGCCAGTGGCGGTATCAGTGGCCTATGGGATGTAACATTTCTTCCATGATTTACTTACCACCTTAACAATGGAAGCCTGATGGAAATGAGGCTGAAACTTGGCTCTTACCTTCTTCATCTGTAAGTGGAGAAGATGCTCTTTGCTTTCAGTGCTTTCTAGGGATGCTGTCATGATCAAAGCAGCTAGGTCCACACGCTGACTGCCTTAGTCACGCCACTCATTCTGCCAGTAACTGGGAGCTGGGAGAGCAGCAGTCTGCCTCTTATGTGTTGTGTGTGTGATTACTGCTGCCTGTGAACTGAAAGAAATGCAAATGTGAAAGGAAATAACAAAAAAAAAATCCACATGCCCAGTGCCACCTTTGCTAGAAGCCATGCGTCAGAGCACCCCAAAAGCACATAATGAGAGACATATGGATAACCAGAGGAGGTTGCACTCTCTCTCTCAATAAATGCAACTGTCTTGCATTTACGGGTTAGCTGTTCCTCAGAAATAATTTCCGAGGATGTTTACAGACCAAAGTTATAAAAGGCTGCAGAAAAGATTAAAAAGGAATACTGTGACCAAAAGAAAAATTATCATCATCTCAGGTGTTCATCATGGTGCTATGTATTTGGCTTTTCAAAACTGAGAAGTGCTTCAGATGAATGCACACTATACTGCAGAGACCACAGACTCATCTTCTGTGAGTCTGTAGAGGTGAGTTGTCATATATGCACTACTCGTGTCTTTCTCAGTGCATCTGGGATTGGCCCAGGCGTTTCTGCAAGGGTGCACAGAAAGATCCTAGTTCAGGAAACATATACCAGTATCAGATAGCACTTAGGAAAGCCTTAAGTACAGAAGCACTTAATCATGGTCTTAAGGACCTTCCTGAAATGAAGCCAAAGAACATGAGTCAAAGACAGCCAGAGTCAACGCAGCATCATGAACTCATGCTTACGCAAATATATGTTTAGAGGTGYTAGCCTAGAATTTTAATGTACAGCTTTGGATTTCTGAGCTGACTTCCAGTGGGACTACTGAAATAAAATCCTATTGAGCATGATGAAAAGGGCCAAGGCTTCTAGTGAATTTATAGTGCTGGGCATTTATAGTACAGTTACTCAATTCTGAAGTATAAACTGTCAAGATACCACTGTTGCAAAAGCATCAAAAGCTTTCCAAAGCTGTAACAGGAGTCAAAAGTGAAAAAAAGAAATAAAGAAATAAAGAAAGAAAGAAACAAAGAAAAAAAAAAGAAAGAAAGAAAGAAAAAAAAGGAAGATTTGCCATCCTTGTGTTTAAAGTACGCAAATTAACTTCTTGACATTTGCATCACTAATTTTGATGCTTTGATGGAAGTACTCTGTTACCATATTACCATACTTTAAAGCCCCAGATATCACCTCACAGGGCTAAGAAAAAAGGAGGAAAGACTTCAAAGTGAATAATTACCTGTTGATGATGTATTATATTTAAAGACTCTGGCTGTGGATTAAAGCTAGTTCTAGGGTTGTTAATAGCCTGCAGTAAACAACTAATGAATCAAAGAAAAGGAGCAAAAAGCAGCTATAGTTGAAGGACATTCCCATTAATATCAAAGGCCAGAGTTGAAGTGTTAAGTGTAACACAATAAAATACAGTCATTTCACACTAGAGTGTATAAGAATTTAGAAAAATGGTCACAGGTGAATTATTACAGATTGTCCTTTGAGCTTTGTTCTCAAAGCACTTTGATGCCATGCACAGTACCAGGTTTTCCACCCCTCTGTTTTTTTCTGCAGTTTATCTGCAATTTTTACGTGCTGTAATGAAGAGAATAGATTTGGATGTGAAGAGCTATACCTACAGCAGTGGTGGAAACAGTGTGCTTCCAGACAGGAGAAATAAAAGCTCAAAGGAGGAGGCACAGAGCAGGAAGTGGAGAGAAAACAGCTGAAAACAGTGCAGAATAAATTGGATGTCTACAGGGATCTTTCTGGTTTTGAACTATTTAGAATCTTGATAAAATAGGAAAGCAAGTGATTTAAAGGGGTGGTTGAGGAAAATGATCTCAACATACTTTGGCTAAGTAGATGACAGCAGTGCTTCAATCTGTGGTCCTTCGATCATGGTCCATCTTCTTCCCACCAGAGCAATGCCTTTTAAGCTAATGGCAGTCCTCACATGACCAAGGGTGGAGGGCCCTCATTTCATACAAAATGGAGCCCTAATCTGAGAAGCTTTAAAAAAGGGAGTGTTATTTTTATTTAAATGTGTGGGAATTGAGGTCGTATGTGAATCCTGAACTTTTCAGGGGAATATACTTTTTATCTTTGAAAATTATTTTGGGAGAAATATAACACAGTGAAACACCGCAAGCTTGCAGTCCATTAGGTTGATATATATGGCATGGTGCTAAATGACTTTTCACCTCTTGTCAGACCTAAGCTTTTAAGGCTGCTACGTCTTCTCAGGGTTCATACATGGGGTTTAGGAACTTACTGAAAATAAGAGAAAGCAAAGTGTGGAAGTTACACATGCACTGATGAGCTAGTAGGTATTTCCAGTTAGAGTGATTATTTTTAGGGTTTAAGAATCAATATGTTTCAAGAAAAAAAAAACACCACCAACAAACCACTGCCAGAGAAAGCTAATGATGCCCTAGGAGTGACCTACAGATAATCCCTCTCTTTCTCCACTTTGTGGTGGATTGGGGTAACAGTACACCTTCCTGAGGTAAGTTGTAAAACCAGCCTGGCTGTTCAGCAACCACCACATCCAGTCTGCGGCATGTCTGAATCATGAGCTTTAAGTTAAGGACAGTAGAAATTTGTACTCAGTAGATTTCAAGGAAGAGTGCCTGCATTGAAAAAACATAAGCCATTCACCTTGTTCTATGGAAGTAAGGTCCATGGGCTCAAGGTCTGCATAGGAAAGTCACCCCAGGATTCCCATCCCCAGCAAGAGGGACGATGTGTGCCGGCAGCTCACCCTTAATCACAGGATGCAATCTGGTAGGAATCAATTACTTTTTAAAAGCCAAGACTGTTTCTTTTCAACCAGAATAAGCCACTGTTTCAGCACTGGGACCTGCTCAGCCATTCTTCACGGCATCACTCTCACTGAGCGAGGACTTATCAGTTGTCTCTCGTCTCAGGGAAAGGATTGCTAATGTACATCTAAAAACAAAAGTCAGACTAAAACAAGTGTCTCTGAAGCAGCAAGAAGGATGTGAGAGACAGGGAGAGAAAGAGTCAACTTGTAAAAAGGCTAAAAAGGGCAGCGGTACATGTGACTGCTGGGGGCAAGGTTTCCCTCATGACATGTAGGGTTGCTGCTGAGTGTCTGCTCCTCTCCATGGAGCAGACATGGAGGTGACTGCTGAGGGACCTGGCACCATTGTGTTTTATCAATACYATCACTGGCTTATATCCTCAAGGCAAGTGTTCATTATATGATGACTACAGGATTAAACAGAGGATGAAAGTGTCCCAATTTCATTTTGAGCATTGATCTTTCCCTACCAAATGCTGGGATTCACGTCATCCACCATTCACTGTCTTGGAGACAGGCATCCTGTATGGGGCTGCAGCCCCATGGGAAGCAGTGAGGCAGTTTGGCATCCCATCACCACTGGAGGAGGAGAGTCCCTTCCCTTCACCCACCCCATCATCTCCCATCTCCCTTGCTGTCTCCTGGATGTCAGCTCCTACTGCTTACCTTGCGTGAGCTCATGGGACCCTACTTCAGATGATTTAATTAAAAAATTCAGCAGACAACTAACCCATCAAAAAACTAAAACTGACTCAAGGAAGTGTCTGACGAGCATGGAGTTGCCCCAAGGGAGGTTGGGGCAGCACCAGGAGGTTCTCTGAAAGGATGGAAGAGCATGAAAGAAGGGACAGACAGATGAGACCTGCCTTTTCCACACGCGTGAGCTGTGAAACAACACCCAAAGGCATTTGTCTGAGTTTCCTTAGAGTCCCTGGAGAGAGCTGGGCGGTCTGAGCTGTCGAAGCTGAATCGCCCTCTAGGAGTTTCTATAGAGAGAGCCTGAACAATGAGTGTGGACTAGAAACCAAACTTTTGGAAGCTTAAAGTTAAATGAGGTAAAGTCCAACCATAATCCTTAGCACTTCAGGTAAATGTTCATCATTATCCCTGTATTCACTGTTTCCCAAACACTTGAAATCTGTGCTTCCCCTCCCCATGAGTGACAGTACTCAACCTGCCTGCATGCTGCTCCCACGGTGCTAACGCCATCTCCAAGCTACGTGCTTTCTCACAGTGGGGCTTCACAGTCTGGCAGATACTTGGCCGTCCTGTTGGGCTTTGATGAATGAAATATCAGTGAAATGCCTGATAAGGCCAAACAGGAATCACATAAATCAAGTTCAGTGGTTCCTGCTCCACAGCAGCTATCCCAGGCTCTCCACCAGCTCACCCCAAAATCAGTGGTTTGATTATGGCTGGGCCGCATTTTTCACACTTGTGTTCTTCTTTGCACCAATGAGACATACAGATAAGAGGTCTATCTGCACCCCTTGGCTATTGGAAATGTCCCATCAAAGTACCAAGGGCTTCAGGGTGGCTTTGCTGGGAATAGGTGGGCAGAAGCTAGCAGCCAGAGTGTATCCTGCATTGGCACTGCCTGCTGAACTGCTGTGCTTTTCAGAGAAGGCAAGCAGGCCACAGGGTTGCGTGGCCCCTGTCCTATCTCTATCAGTGTGGTGCCCATCTATATTGGCATATATATGTTGAGGGAAAAGCCAGGCAGATATTTCAAATGTGTTTCCTCACTTCTTTCCTGTCTCAGACACATACCATGCATGTATGCAACACCTGTCTGCCTGTTAGGCGTTCTTTAATGGACCATATGTATTATTGCAATAAGCTGGCGATTTCCATGTCTTATCTTATCCTTGTTGTCCGCAGTTTTTGCTGCTTGCTCTGAGGATTGCATCTTGCTGAGTGTTTTGTGAATGACTCCCAGATCTCTGCAAAGTTTCAGACTTGGTTTGCCAAAGCTCACTGTTTTAGTGTATTATTTGTACTGTAGCAATGCCCAGAGGCCCCTTTGTGCAGAGCAGTGTCTGTGGCTGGTACAAACGCAGCTGTTTGTCCTAAGGTCCGAGACACGCTCTCACAGCCCCATCCTGCCTCTCTGGCGCACGATGTTCTCAGCCATCGTTAAAGCTTAATATGTTCCATTTGGCACCGTCATGAGAAAGCTATCTTGTTTGGGGAAAAATGTATTATTAAGCCCAAAGCAAAGATGCAGGCACTTTTTGGTGATGGTGTTGATTATTCATGAAATGTCATTCCTGAGTTGCCTTGTTTGCCAAGTGTGGGACATATGTTAGTAATTGACAATGCGCAATGTGGATCTCTTCTATAAATGGCTGTTTCAAAATACAATTAGTAATAAAATAAGGGGGCCAAGAGGTTCCCCAGAAGATCTAACGCTGCACCTCTTTTAAAACTGTTATCGCTAGCAGGCCAGACTTGTTCTCCCTCCTTCTCTTCCAGATTGCTTTTCCTCCTGTAAAACCTCAGGCCTGTTCCCCATCTTTGCTTATGTTGCAACTTAGGGTTTTTTTGCTTCTTCAGGAGACAGCTAGTTGAAATCTATGATGTCTTTTGTTTCTTAATGCACTTTCCACTAGCATTCATGCTAGCCTTAGTTGAACACCTCCAGCAATGACACACAATGATTTTCAGGGACCTGAAGGAGGAAAGAGTTCTATGAAACTTACTTAATTGCTCCTATGGACTCTTTATTTCTTCATTTTAGTTACACTGCACATGGACATAAAGTATCATAGATACTTTAAAAGAGTCAGAGGCCTTAATCTGCTGTCACGTCACCACTGCTTTAATGTGAAGGCATTAATTCAAATGGCGTAATTTCTGAACACATCGGTGGGGTTGGAATAAATCTTAACATATCAGCCCCGAGAGATTTACAGCAGAAGGGTTTGAGCATGCAAATATTTATGCAGGTGTGCAGACCTGCAGAGTCTATTGTTGCCACAGATCTGTTTGCCTGAGGAAGTTATTGGTCTGTAGTGATAGAGGTAGAAACGGGCTTTAAGAGACCTAAATACTACTGGATAATGAATGGTAAGGACAATACAATGCATGTAAAGAGAAAGGTGCCACCTGTATGAGGCACACTCGGAAATGGCACTGGCAGGTTTTTTGATATTTGGAGGGGCAAGATTATTCAGTTCTTTGGGTGGCTGGTCACATATTTTTTTCATGCAGGATACTATGAGTTTGAGTGTGATTGGGATATAATGATGTGTAGGTGAATGCTGGAAGTCCAGCCTTCTGGTGACCTGGCATAATCCGTCAGCTAGCAAGGAGAAGAAGAGAAGGAGGTAAAGATGACTGACGCAAAGTTATACCTGCCCTTTATGATTGTCGGTGTCTTTCTTTCATGTCTTACTGGACTCCTCATTGCTGTGGGACATTTGTGTAATAGAACAACTGGTTTACATCTTTGCATGTTCTTTCCAATGCAACACTAGCTGCTGTGATCCACTCCCAGTAAATATTAGCTAACTATTGCAATATGTTCTTTGTGGGGTGTAGCCTAAACCAGAAGTTGATGCAAAATACCGCATCCCACTTCCCAAGCAACAACCATGGCCAAATTGCTCCACGCTTTACATGGAGTAGTAGCACTAAGGTCAGCAGGAATCTTTCCACTGACTTCAAAAATCTTTGGCTCAAGCCACCCAAGACAATGTTAGGCACTGACTTTCCCACAAAGGTGAACATGCTTAGGAAACATTTCTGAGAGCCTGACCTCTCTCTTTTACGTAGTGTGTACAGGAATGATCCCAAACCAGAGATGTCCTGGCTCAGAAGAGGTGGCGCTGCTTGGCTGGGAATGGAGCCAAACCTTTGGCTTTTTCCCTTTGTCTGAAGTTTCTCAGCCTCCAGGACATGAAGTTTTCCCTGGCCCTTGGGTAGGAGAATGCAGATTAGTCTTTCCATGTGGAGTCAGTATTTGTTGAACGGCTTTTCCAATTTGGATTGGTTGTTTTCCCATTGGAGGAAAGAGAGGTAAATTAGGTCACTTTTTGAAGGAGGTGGAATTGAATTATTGTTCTTACCTACTTCATATCTATGTAAAACCTGTGTATGGGTTCTTGTGCATCAAATGGAGTAAAAAACATAAATAGAAGGTCTGATTCTTGCTTCTCTAAACCCACAATTTTAATGATAATGGATTTAAATTCAACTGTTTGACTCATCATTTATGTATTTTGTATAAGGATGGTACAGCCTGACAGCATCACTGGCTAGTAAGAAGTCAGAGTAAATGTTCTAGCAGGGCTCAGGCACCATAACCACTATTGTAAAAAAAAMCAACACAAAACCCAACCAACCAACCAATCAACCAACCAACAAAACTCCAGAAGTAAAAGTATCCCATGCAAACCAAGGAACTACCTTGGTGACCCTAGGGCCGAGACATTACTTTTCAGCTCAGGATTAAAACTTCCTATTGTACACTTTCAGGACATAAAAAAATGCAATGGTAAGTTAGAGAGGTTAGATGAAGTTAAGTAACTTTCTCTATTTTTATTTTCAACTCTCCCAACTATAATCAATTAAATTACCTCTTAGTAGCACAGAGCCAGTAACGGTGATTGCAACCCTCTGGCTCACAGGTGATGGGTAACAACATGTCAGGGCCTGAGCTCTTCCTCTCTCCTGCACTGTTGCTGCCACATGAGCTATGACTCTCCAGGGAGCAGTGGAAGAAGGATGGAGAGGTTGCACTGGGCCATGCTGAGGAGGGGGATCAGGCATGACAAAGTTAATAATCACCACCCATTAACTGATTTCTCCTATACGCTCTTCTTTCCAGTGGGAGCCAGAGACAATAATATACATTATTGCTGACAGTAATGCCTGTGTTGGGATAYACGCTTTGCTGACAGGAGCTGAAATCTTTGAGGTATTTGTCATTGGAAGCTTGGTCCCATCCCTCCTGGTTTGTTTATTATTTGCAGCTCTGCTGCCTCGGCCTCTCGGCCAGCTGGCTTGTGTGGAAAGGGGATTCCTGGAAGAGCAGCATGAGGCTGGCTCAGACCTTTGGGGGGTCATTACTATGCCCTCGATCATGCACTTGACACTGACATGCTGAGTGATTTAGGACCAGACATTTGCTGTCTTTGCCTCCATTTCCCTTTCTGTAAAATGTTGATGGTGGTGCTTACTTCACAAACTGCATGAAGCTGTGCAGTTGCCAAGCTCTCTATGAGGTAACACATGACATCAATTAACTGTGTTGTACAGGCGCAACACTGAGAAAGGAAGAAGTTTTGTCATTGTGGCACTGAGACTATCATGTTTCTCCATCCATCTTGAACGACTAGCCTTGTAGGGGACGACTGAGAATCAGTTGTGCACTTTGCCTTTCTGTGTTCAGATACAGAAATGACATATAAATATGATGATAATCAGCATTTATCACCCGAGGTATCGAAAGATTATAATAGCGTGTGCTTTTATTGGTTGTCTTTGCTCTGGCTCCAGTAACGGACATTTTACTTTGCTTGCTTACTGGACTTGTAATAAAAAAGAGCTAAAAATAAACTAATAATTCTCTTAGTTTGTTTTCTTAGTTCTCACGCTCTTTTCCCATTACTTCTTAGTCTTCTCCAAATTTCTGTGAATTGTACTTCTGCTTCAGTTTGAAGTCAATTGCAAATTTCCCATAGACTTTAACAGAAACAGAAGATGCATCAATGCCTCACCAAGGCTTTTTAAAGATGAAGATGCTGGGTTCCTTGGAGGAGATGCTTTGGACTCTTCAGACTATGAGTTGATTCACTAAATACTCACTTCATGCACATGAGAAAGGGGAAAAAAAMCCTTGACTCTCTCTTTCATGTTACTTGAACGGCAGAAAGTGCCTCATTTGTTTGTGATTTACACTGATTAAACCACGGTCTTATGGATTACTATGTATTTTTCTCAATAGAGGAAAAGCATTGTGGCAGTTGATTATTACTATCCTAGTTTCATCAGTATAATCGTAGCCAAAAAATTTGCATCATGGCATGTTTTCTTTGTTTAGCATTTTGGAGATGTCAGATACCTATTTTTTGCACAGCCTACCATGTGGCCTTGGAATCAAGTCTATAGCTGCATTACATTTGATATGGGTTGCTAGAAATTGAGACCTTGACAACAGGCTGTCATTCATACCTTTTGCAGGGTGGGGTGAAGGTACAAAATCTCATTATAAAAGAGCCAAATCACGTTACTGGAGAGGATCACATTACTGAACTTCATGCACTTGCTGAATCTCTTGCCTTGTGTTTTCTTCATGATTGCCTCCAAGATGTGAAAGTGGAAACAGATTCAAGTGCTGTGAGGGCCCACATTTCAAAAGATCGGACTTCTGCGTGCTGGAGTGCATGGCCAGCAATGCAGGAGGAAAAGGACYTGTTGGAAAGCCCATGGTTGTATTTTTCTTAACTCACGCAGTAATCACTGTAGCTTCATTTCTCAGTTGTTTTCTCATGATTCGTTGATTCTCCTGCAACCAGGCTCGGAGATTTCATGGTTCCTGACAGCCCATCAGACTCTGGGAAGAAAAAGGACCATATGTATGTGATGAAAAAGATGAAAGATTTATGCAGTCAGCTCTATTTTCTCTTCCTCGTACAGGCACTTGCTTATCACTGTAGTTCTCCTGAAAGATCATAAATAAAGTCTTCCTGGCTTTGGAGCAGTAAAAAGTAGTTATTATTGCAGAAATGTGACACTGTAGGTGTTAATGCAAGTCCCATTATTTTGGTTCTTTGACATAAAAGAATGGTGCAGCTGCCCTGCCATATTTAATACTGCATTGTTACCAATATTGTGCAAAGGCTTCAGTACAAAGTGAGTTTAACAAGTAACAGTGACATCACACCAATAGCAATAATCCAAAGTAAATTACCTCTTCTCCYTTCCTTTGTTTGCCTTTGCATTTCTGTTCCAGGTGAACTATGAAATGCTGTAGGCCATGCAATTCTCCAAGGTCACTGTGATTCTTCAGTAGCAAGCATCTCTGCCCTTTAGCTGTGAACCACATGGTGCTCCAAACAAGACAGCAAACCACTAGGAATGTCAGCTGCG
This sequence comes from Oceanodroma leucorhoa, assembly GCA_030449065.1. NCBI lineage: Eukaryota > Metazoa > Chordata > Aves > Procellariiformes > Oceanodroma > Oceanodroma leucorhoa. The sequence goes on from JASVER010000023.1 coordinate 5,679,036, forward strand.
TCCCACCCTACTGGGAATTTCAGATTTTTCTGAAGACAAAAATATTTTCCTTGGCTGATACTCTATAATAGCAAATAATAATAATAATGCTGTGCTTTTAAAATGTGTTTTTCTAACCTTGGAGTCTGAACACTGTATATCACATACTTTTAATTGAGTCTGCTATTGTTTGAAAAGGTTTCTATTACCCTTAAGACTTAGGAAAAGCCATAACCCAAAGGAAAATGGATTAGCAGCTGATGCAATCCAGGCTTTATTGGGGTGGATGACCAGTCTTGTTTTCCTCAGCCCACCTATTTGACCATTACACTATGGGCAGATCGGGTGTTAGCACCTTTTAAGAAATAATCACCTGGCTATCAAGAATCCAAATGATTCAAACTGAGCTGTTTTAYTTTGCAATGCAGTGAATGAAGGTACCATAGCTTTGTAATTCTAGCATGTTTTTCAGGCAGATACCTGAAGGTGCATATTCAGTGGCTTTGAAACTGTTGTGTCACTGTCTTTTTGCTCTTTTCTTTTTTCTTTTCCCTATTTGTTCCTTTTTTCTTTTCATCTTTTTTCCTCTTTCTTTTATTTTTTTCTTGTTTCTTCTTTCTGCTTTCTTCCTTCTTCCTCCTTTTCCTTTTCATTGTATTATTGTGGTTTTACGTTTTTCAAGGTTATCTATCTGGAAGCAAAAGAAACACTGGCTTGCTTTCTTTCAAAGGAGATCTTGGTTGAGGTAATAATAATACATTTGTGGTGAGCAGCAAGGGGCCATCTGTTCACTGCTGAAAAAAATATTCACAAAGTAAGCATATTAGTGAACTGCACCGAAAAGAACAAAGCAATGCCTCCCAGAGTGCTTCTCTCAAGGCTATTATTTAAAGCTTTTGGGTTGCTTCAACCCGTATGGCTTTAAACAGAGCTTCTGAGGACATCTGGGTTAAAGCTGCCCACTGTTTTACTTGAGTGAAGCCTACTCTCCCACTTCTTCAGCTCCTGGTCTGCAGGCAGGCACATACAGACCAACCTTATATCCCATGTGCACGGACTTGCACAGGTCCACCAGACCTCTCATATTCATGTCTGCCATTAAATCAAAGGGAAATATCGCCTGACTGGCCTCCCACCAAGCTCTGCATGTTGCTTATTTACAAGACATGCTTGCTTCCAGTGTTAGGTGATGAAACATTTGGGTACAATTGCATGAACATGTATAGGCAGGGATCCTAGGGAAAGTGTTCTTCATGTTTTCATTTCTTCTGCCTGGCAAGCGAGGCCTGCCTTTTGACAGAAGAACTGGGAAACTCAGCCCCTTCTCCAGCCTCCTAATGCTACGACTAAGGCACTGAAGCAATCCGAGAGAAACACAATGAAGGTAGCAAAAGCCATGCCTGCTCTGTGTCTCAGGAAGGTCCACACTCAGGGTGTCTCCCTGTTGGCGCCTGCACTGCAGTTCCTTGTCCTGCAATGACTCTGCCACACTGAGGTGGGACTTGCCACCTCTCATATGTGCCGGCTACAGTGGAAGAGGATGAGATGGGAAGACCTGGCTGAGTCTGCTCAAGTTATTTCAGAGGCTGCAGTCTCTGTAACACTGCTCAGGCTCTTCAGCTGCAGCCTGCAACCGGCTTATCACTGCACTGAGCAAGTGGCACTGCAACACATTTGGGATGTTAGGTGTAAGCTTGTCTGTTCCAGTGAGGTCCTGATCCCCTCATCACAAGAAATATACAGGGCAGCTGGAAAAAGTTCAGAGCTGGGCAACAAAGATGATCAACGGTACAGTATGGATCTGTATGAAGGATGACTAAGCTGGGAATTTTTCATTTGGAAAGGAAGTAATGGAGGAGGAGGTGATGGATTTAGAAAAAAATCTTCAGTGGCATGGAGAGAATGAATAGATTGATTTTTTACTCTTTTCCAGTACAAGAGATGGGAGGCATCAGATGAAGTTACTAAAATAGTAGGGCTCCAAACAAAACACCTCCTCAGGCAGCTGACCTGCGTACCTCCGTACACCAACCAAAGGATGGTGTGGCTGCTAAATTTTTATATGGGCTCAACAATAGACTGGSGAGTTTAATGGAAGAGTAATCCCCTGAGAGTACTAAATACATGGAAACTACAGCCTCTTCAGGAAGTCCCTGCCCTGAAAATGGCTGGAAATTGGAGATTGTTACAAGGAGTTTTCACAGATGCCTGTTCCCTAGGCATCTGCTCTTGGCCATGGTGGGAAGCAGGGTATGGGCTAGAAGGACCTTTGGTCTGACATTTTACGGATTTTCTTCTGTTCTTCACTGCAGTGAAAAGTCTGCAAAGCTGTAGAAACTAAGGGTAGGGTTTACCTCACTTAACTTTAACCATCGGAAAGCAATGGTGGTAGTCACTTAGCTGCCCCAGTAATCAGCGGCACAGAGGGCACATCACCCACCCTAAGACAGGTGTCCAAAAGGATGGATGAATCACCATCTACCAGCTACCTTTCACTTCTGATTTCCCAGGGGGTCTGGACAGCTACCTAGGGTTAGATGAGTRCTTTCTTTATAATTTTAATTAATCTTACTTCAGAGAGACTGATCCTGAGTAAAGCCGGATTTAGCTGTAGGTGTAAGGCCTTTTACTGCAAGGTTTTAAATGCACACTGTGTTAAGGCTAACATTTGTTAGATGTGTGCTCTGAAAAAAGCTCCTTGAGCRTGACTGGGAATTTCTCTTTTCAAAGGTCAATGGACTGCAGCAACAAAACCAATTGAGCTTTACCTGGGGTCTGAGGAAACTTTATTTCAGAGTGTGGGACTATTGACATTTCACTACGTATTTAGACATTGCATCTGACAMTAATTAAAAGGAAGGTGACTGATAGCTGATAGACACAGATTGCTGGCTTGTGTTGTACTCTCCAGAAACATTACGTGACCATTCCCAGCTGTTGTTCCAGCATGGGGTACCACCAGCTGTCTCATCAAATCACACCACAGAATAAGAGCACAGAAATCTTCCATATTATCCTCCCACAAGAAAACAACCACCACCACCAAGACCCCAACAACAAAAAAGAAAATCTTGAAAGCTAATTTTTTTCTTCCTCTGATTACATTTTACCTTCCAGGAAGCACATGTAAACACAGTCCAAGTTCTTTCTAGCTTTGTAATCACCAGCCTTTGTTTTTGTAAATGTATCTAAACTGCTAACTTCATTTGCACAGCACTTGAATTACTCAGAAAATTCTTTCTCATCCAGGCTTCTAACATGCAGTGTGACAGACCCTGGCACTGGTGGAGCAGTGTATCCTGCCCGCGTTCTGTGGATGCTTCTGTGGATGTGTTAGTCATTACAATACAGCTTTCCTAAACAAACAGATATTCCTGAACGTTATATACCTATTAATTAAAGTGAAATGCTTGTATTTTTTTAGTAGAAGTCTGTGTTTTGGTTCTGTCTTTTACAAGAGAGTGTGGCATTCAAGATGTAAAGTCAAATTTGTCCCAGAATTTAGATTTCATAGGGACAGACATAGTAAAAGCCAAGAGTAGCAGAAATAGCCCCATTCTGTTTTCCTTTTCTAAATTTGACTGAATGTCATTGTTTAAATGTATAACCAGTATCTTAACAACACAAAGGCTGCCATATTCAATCCCAGATATGAAACTGGCAGGAAATGGGTTACTATAAAATGCAGAAGTGAGGAACCTGCTTTCACCAGCTTGCCTGAGAAGCAGGCACAAATCTTAAAACTGTACTTTAATTATCTTTGAATTTCAGAAATGTCAGATGTTATTTGATAATCAGATATGGAAAATAATAATAAAATCTCTGGATACTAATACTTCTGGGTCTTACATTGTCATAAACCTGCAGTAATGCCACTGAACATATCTAAATGCCATTGATATAGAGTTCATGGAAGGGTAGAGCCAGACCTAAGACCTTTTTTACCTGCTCTCTTTAACCTGGCCAGACCTTTACCTGCCATGGTCTTTTCTGTGCAATGCAAAGCTTAGGCATTAGTTCTTTTTATCTAGAGAATGAGAAGCAACAGTATCCTCAGGTAAAAGAAGCTCTATTTAAACACATTTGAAGGCTACACAGCGTGGGAGAAACTCATAATTTGAGCCAGCGTGGGTGGCTGAATACTCTGAATATTTTTATGGAGCTTTTAAAAACGATGAGCTGACAGCATCTTACCTTACCTACTACCTTGAATGCTATTTCGTGCTGTCCTTGAGCAAGGCTGCCCGGGGGAGGCAAGACTTGTCGAATGACTAAGAGCTAGCAGTATTTAGACACCTACCTCCCCTTCACTTCAGCTAAAATTAGGCACAGAAATGCCTTTGTAGATTTGGCCTGGTGAGCAGTGAGATATGGCAGGGAATCAAAGTGACCTGCAGGAAGACTGCGGCAGCTGAGCGGTTGCAGCAGGCGTTTCATGGCTATGCCGAAGGCGGCCGAATTGAAGGAGTTGTCTCTGGGTGCACCACGGCCGTCCTCCTCTCCGTGCAGGAGCCCCTGCTCACCTGAAGTTGATGCTGACTTTCTAGGATAGATGGGAATTACAGCTGACCAAATAACTTGTGCTCGCTGTCCCATTAGCTCTCTGAAGAAAGTGTTTTCTTAGAAGTATTTCTGGAAGTCCTCTGCAAGTTTGTGGTGTGCCACTTTTTAGGAATATGCAAGAGTGATGTTATGAGCAGCTAGACAAGGGTTGGACAGTGTACAAAGGGAGCTTCCAAGAAAGAAGGCATGTATCAACAAATATAGGTCAGATGATACACATAACCGTTTATCTGCTCTGGCCATGCTAACAGTAAACCAGCTGCAAACATATGCAGATGACACACTGAGTCTACTTCAAAGGCTCTTTACAAATCCTTAACTTGGACCCAAGCAGGGCGCTGTGGGCACTAATATAGACACAGAAATCTTCCTTGAATAACCATTTCTCAGCCTGGCATTGCATCTTGATTACCTCCTTTCAGAAAAGAAGAATTGCTAATAATTAGCTGTTTTCATTGCTGTTATAATTAAGAAGCTAGGCTACACATCTTGTATGGTTACATTTCATTTTCAAGCCTAAAGGAAGGGAGAGAAGCTGGGGAAAGGAGGTGGGACATGGGTTTTAGCTGGAATAATCTGTGGGGCTGGGCAATTTAGCTAGAGGGCCATAAAATATCTGGAGGAAGGATGGGGAAACTACTTCTCACATTCAGCAGCTGCTTCAGACAATGTGCTAGAATTTTGCGTGAGAGGCAGGCTGTCCTGCAGCCCTCGCAGTCACCATTCAAGAGCCACGCTGGAGGCAGAGGGACAGGAGAAGGCATGCGGCGCAGTTAAAGGCTGGCCTGTAAAGCCAGGAGCTGGGCAACACGGGAACAAGCAGCATGCCTACTGTGAGGGCCACATCCCTGTTAAGCCTGCTCAGAAACTGCGATCTCACTTTGCAAACTTTTTGAGGGTTTGTCATGAGCCTTTTGTGGCAGTGATGTGTACCCAGGCTCATACCACACTGTGTGTGACCTATGAATCAGCACTGATGTGTTTTAGGCTTGATGAATTTTCTTTTTTACAGACAGACAAAAGATCCTGTACAAACCTCTTTCAGCTGTAGTCCCAGTATATTTTCCTTACTGGATACAGCTACAGATTTCTTATCTTACCAGAAACAAAGGTGCCACAAGGGTTGTGTACAAAGACAGGTAGCAAATAGGGCTGATGCTTTTGGACTGCAAATCCCAAAGAAATGTCATCACAAATACCTGTTGATTTTGGAGCCATCTAAAAATGACAACTGAGCTCAGCTTAAGTAAGGGGGAAAAAAAAAGGAAAAAGTGTAAGCCTTTATAAGAAAATAATGCTGTGCACGTACAAAGCACTTCCTGGGATTGTGATTTTTCCGAAGTGCTGTGAGTTGAAAGTTGTTTTTCATTCAACAGCTACAGCTGTGACTCCAGCTGTCCCTCTTAAATGTTAGTTATTTGTCTCAGGAAGCCTCTCATGCAGAGGAGTGACCTTTACAAAGGGATTCATAGTTCCCATGTGTTGTGTCGTGTCGTGTCGTGTCGTGTCGTGTCCCCCCCTCCCCACTTTTGTGCTTCATTATGTATATGCTGATGAGCTGAGGGTGGTGGCCAGGTGACAAATTGCTAGTAGGTGATAAATTGATAGATAACCTACTCATTAGTTAAAAGGTTGGTAAGTAAGGTAGGGAAGAAAGGACTGTGGGGGACACAGGTCTGGGGGATGAAAGTGCTGTTAGTGCAAGCTGATGAGGACTTCTGTAGAATATGATCAAAAAGAGTAAGTCTTAATATGGCTATTTATATGGATGTTGCATGTAGTTCATGCTGCTTTTTGGAAGGGGTGGCTGGGCATTCCCACCATGGCTGGCAGTTTTTCTTCTTTAGCTCCTTATACATGTGAAGTTCACTGCTTAAGAGTGAGTAAATAGATTGCTGAGCCTGTGCGTATCCCTGTAAGACTGCACTATTATAATCTTAAAATGAATAGCGATGGTGTTTGCTATGAAAAAAAAGTCTCTTTCTTGGGGAAGCAAGGGGTGGGTATTCTTTGATTAATATTGTCTCTCAGCATGGCTTGAAATGCAAGGCCATGCAGTTGTACAGCAGTGCCACCTTCCACCTAAGTAAGGCTMTTCTCCTTGTTGAAGAAGATATTAATTTTAGTAAGACGGCAGGGTGCACTGAGATTGATCTTACTTTCCTGTCCAAGATCAAAGCATCACATTTAAATTTTAGTAAAATCCCTGTAGATAAATGCTGCAGTTTCTGGCAGTATCTTTTATTCTACGAGTTTTCAAGGCAGTAAATGCTTTCCAATACGTGCACAGTTGGTGGAAGCTACCCCTCGGCCCTTGGTTAGCCAGAGTTCATGTTTAATGCCCATCAAAACTTATTTCTTGAAAACTGTTCCCTGTGAGAAACACTTTTAATGAGCTGGACTTTCCTGAAACGAGGTAGGTGCAAATGAGTCGCTTTAATTACTTCAACTTAAAGTAGCAGTTTTCCTGTGTAGTCAGGGGAAACTGGCTGAGGATTTTTCTCTTGTCAAAAACCATTTCTGACAGAACTAGGAGGACTTGAAAATACTTCTGGTCAGTCAGGGCTGGCAATCTGTATGAAATTATCCGTGTGTTGGCTGGTATTGGAGTGAGATTGGTCTCTTGCTGTCGTTTTTGGCAACACAAGCCACACATGCAAAAGAGACAATACTGGAGTCAGATACAGACTTATGGATCCCTTGTGGCTGTCTCCACACCTATGAAAAGAAAATAAATGATATTAGTGATGACGCACCAAATTTAGGAGCTGTTCCAGGCGTTGTCCCCAGAGCATCCAAGGGAGATAAGAGTTAAGTACGTGCTCCAGGAAACAGAAAAGCAAACACACAAAGTATGTTTAAGCCCAGGCAGCCAATCTGCAAGGGTGCTGTGCACAGATTAAGCCTACCAGGAACTAAATACAGCAGATATGTGGGGACTTTCATAGTTTGTTCTGCAGTAGGAGATTAATTTAGACTTATGCATTCTGCCTACAATACAAGGCTGGGACCAGGTAGCTGGCTGTGCCTTCTGCAGAGGTTCCCCCCTGCAGTGAGTGCAGCCCAGAGGAGTTTGTACTGTCTGCAATGGACAATCATAAAATATTCTAAGACACAGAAAACTATTCATGTAGTTATTGCAGCATTGTTACTTGACAGCAAGTACTCTATTACAGTCTGAGTCAACAGCTCACCAGAGGAAGCAATGCTCGCTCCCAGGCAAGCGGTTTTGAAGAGCTGACTATCACTACAAATTTTTGGCAACACTCACACTGTGAATATGTGGTGACACTGGTATTTTATACCCGAAGTTACTTTAGTGCTGCAGGCGGCTGTATTCCAAATTCTCTGGGCCTGAAGAAGCATTGCAAGTGGTTAGTAATATATTAATGTCAATTACAATGTAATTCTGAATATCTGTGCCTAGCAAGCACCATTGATAGGGTGAGGGAAAAGTGGGACTGAGGACTTGCAACAGCAAACTTCCCAGATAGTCTCTTGTGTCATTCAGTAAAGGATCACTGTAATACAGGGTCACTACTACTAATTTTCACTACCAGTGACTACTGTACCAGTGACTACTGTAAGTGGTGTACAACACCATCTTAAATCCCGTCACAGACCTTTAGGTGAGCTGCAGTTTGGAGGGAGGCTATTATATTTTTTTTTTCCCCATTAGAACAATGGAGAGAACTGGAAGGTGAGAAGCCAATAAAATATACAAGCTTTTTGGGTCATGCAAGATCATCTTCAGCTGAAAATTAGAAGCAGGAACATCAGACTAAGAATGGGGTGAGAACTATTGCTTTGAGGATGAAAGGACAGAAAAGAGTTTCCAACCCATTCTGAAGTTTGCCAGCCCCTTGCTCAGTAGGGGACCTTTCCTTAAAAATCTGGATTACATTGTGGGGCCACCTTCTAAACCAAGGTACTTGTAGCAATAGAGTCTGTGCTGTAAATGTGGGTATAACAGTATATAGGAGGGATAGCAATAAATTCTCRATATTAGAGGAGGGTGGGGTCTTGTTCCAGGCTGTGTAAAACCCATGCTGGAATACGTCTCCATGTATTTCTATCTTTTGGTGAAAATACTATTTTAAGAATTTCCAGCTCTCTTCCCATCCACAGAGCCTTATTCAGCCCCACCTTGGCTGAGTTGCACAGCTATTTAGCAGGCCACTGGAAACCATATCAGCGGATTGATCAGAGGCCTTTAAAAATCCCTACCAAAAAAGCATAAACCAGCCCTGTGTCTGAGCTAATGGGCCCTACCTATGTTAGCAAGGTAAAACTTCTTCCAGTCCAAAGTCTCTGGGTGGAGCTTGCACCTACCTCCCCAGCCTGGATCCTGCTTGGGGACCCAGGTGTGGGGTGTCATCACATGGTGTAGATGAACCTGGTTTATCCCATATGCTGGCCACATCTTTGACTATAGGAATCCTGACTGGATCTGTTAGATCCAGCCTGTCTCTATTAAAGACACACTGAATTATCCTGTTTTCATGTGCTTAAGGGTTCTCCTGACATGACTTCTTCTTAGAACATCATGTCCTTAAAACTTGGGTAAGCAGTAGGGACATATGAGGATAGATTACTTATAAATACATACATAATCCTGGGACTGGCAGCCTTGTGGATGCATATCCACATAAGCCAAGCCTATTGCTAGGGGTTATGAGTAGCCCATGAAAATAAACAGAATCACAGCAGCAGGCAGTGGTCTGGTAGTCTGGACAAAGTGGGATCTCTTCCGTCCCTCTCTTCCCCCTTAACTTCCTCAATGTAAAATATACATCCATAGTAATATTTTTGCTGTTTTCATCAACAGTTCAACTACACGGGTTTCGATTGGCTTAAATTCAAAGTTTTTGTTGATAACTTGCATTTTGAGTAGATGTCACCATTTTTTTATGATGAGACATTTACAAAACCTTGATACCATTAAAAATACAATGTCTGCAGAGAAAAGCTCCAACATGAAGTTTACGCAGGGTATTTAAAGGAAAACATAGTTATTGCAATAGCTGTTGATTCAAAACACTTCACATGTGGGAAAGCTTAGCTGAAGAAAGAACAGTTCATACATATAAAGATAGTATATCTATAAAAATAGGCATATAACTTGACCATTTAAACTGCTAATCATGAGTTTACATAGTGAGCTCTAGCTCTTTTCCTTTTACCATTATTTCATCTGAAAATTTATGGGTATAAACTCTAGGAGAGAGACGCAGTTTGCGTGCGCTATCCTGCTTAGTCTGGCCTTTTAAAAAGGCTCACATCCGCACATGGATGAGTGACCATTGCCCTCCAATATCTTTTTTTGATTGGGATGCTGAACTAGAGCTGAGCAGGGGGTCCTGGTCCAGGAGCAGGTGGTCAGAGGCAGCGCTGTAGCAGGATGGAGGTAAGGGGCTGGGAAGCTGCTGGATGCTTCGTGGGAAGCTGGGGATGCTGCGTGCTGCTGCTGATGGTAAAGTACCCTTCTGTGGCATCACCTAAGTGAAGGATTTGCAAACCTACGTGTCCAGCACAAGGACATGTTAATGGATCCTAGGATGTAATTAGCCTTACTGAATGGTTCAAAGTGCTTATTTGCTACAGCCATGCTAAAATCCTGCAAGCCACAGCCACACTTAGCACAGTTTCAATATTGCATAACTTTCTGGTTTTAGTTTAAGCTGAGTTTTCTTATCTGCTTCCAGCTGGGTCATATGAGTGTTAACAGATCAGTTTGTCTCTAAGGTTATGATTCCAGAAAATTGGGAGAGTGAGTTCAGTCCAAAACACCATCTGCAGGAATGAAGATTTTAACGCTCATATTAGGTTAACCAATTCTAAACTGCTTCTGTTTCTTCTCTGCTGTTTTTCTTGGGTAAGCAGATCATTTTTTGGAACAAAGTCTAATTTGTTGGATAGACTCTGATATTCTCACAATGTTCCTCAGCAGATCTCRGTTTTAAAACCAAAAAATTGTCTATTCCAAAGCAATGCAGGTATTCACATGCTTGTTTTACTGAAAGTCAACATGATTGAAGATTTAAACTTTAAGAATTGGTAGTTGTAAACTAATCTAGGTCCTTGAAAACTTTACCCTCATACTTTCTTAGTAATGTTTTCCCAGAAGACTGCTAATAAACTGAGGACCACGAGTACTCGCTGAATTCACTTTTCAAGAGGTATGCCTATGTGCTGGACACCCAGGCAGACTGCTGCCAGAGATCTACAGCCAAAGCAAAACTGGCTGTAACTGCCATAAAAGCCAAATCTCAATTGGCCCAGCTCCTCCATGGGCTGTTGATGTTGTTCATATTTCCTGTAGTTTGGTCAAGTGCCTGGCCTCAGCGACGTAGGTGCTCAGCAGATGACAGCTCAATACAGAGACAACACCAGAAAATGTCAGCACTTGGAATAGGGACAAAGAGCAGGTTTGGGGTTAGGAAGCTGCTGCTGCTGGAAGTGCTGATGCCAAATGATGGAGCAAGCACTGATTTCTGTGCTTTTCAGGTTTGTCTTTCAGGCAGCTGTAGGGTTCATGCTACTTGTGAAGAAAAGCAGCAGACTGGTTCTGCCTCTGACTGGGAAAGGCACAGGAAGAGTAAAATATCAACAGTCACTACACACAGAGGTGTGCAGCCATTCTCTGTATTACTGTGGTGAAGCTCACTGAAACAATTAAACTTATTGACTGCAGATATACACCCACTGAGCGCTGAGCCCCTGCCTTCAGGCAATAGGGTCACAGTCTTCTGGATAACTACTACTCCCTATTTATCCTTGAGGAAGTAGCTCTTAATGCCTCTTCTGGATAATGTATGACTAAGATTAGTGGGATATCCAATTACTGCTTGGAGCACAGTCAAAATCATCTTCCCACCGCCTTACTTTGAATCCCGCCTCTTTCTCTGCTTCGTCTAAAATATCCGCTCCCTACATTTTAGGGCCTCTGCTAGGCAGGCATACTGTATGCATTGGATCTCTTCAGCATGCCAGCGTGTCTATCCCCTTTGCTCAGCCATTAGCGACAGGATACCATCCATTTCTCTCATCCTGCTGCTGTTCCTTCCTTCAGCACTGCCTTTTATATACATGTAACGTACTTCCTGACCTTTCCCAAAGACGTCTGCAGCCTGCTGTGTTTGTCTGTAGTTAGCACAAAGCACTCTGAAACAGCAGGGTCTGAGTCTCGTTTTTTGTTGGGTTTTTTTTGTTGTTTGTTGGGGTTTTTTTTCCTGGACACTCAGTGCAGTGAGATTTATGTACAAATTAAGATATTAATGAGACGCATCTTAACTTCTTGACTGTAAAATTATTAACTTGCTTAGTGCTCTCAATAACGTCACTCAAAACCAGGGAGCTCAGGTACTGCCTTTGGTTTGATCCAGACTGTCAAAAAAAAAAAAAAAGGCATTTAGGGTGAAAACAAGTCTAGGTTGTTCTCTGGTTAACATAGCTGCTTGTATTTGAAATAAAATGTGATGGCTATCACTTAAAATGTCTCCATGCTTCTGAGACCAGAAGTTGTGACCTCTCCTGTTACTAATGGAAATGCAAAAGCAGGTCCGACACGGCATCGGAAGCTGCTTGGGGTTACCCCATCACCTGCGCAAGCGTGTCAGGGTGGAGGTGCACCATCATGATATGTCGATATCATTACCAAAAAGTGTGGTAGGCATTGTATTATCCAAAAAAATCCCATTTTTTCCCCTTACTCCTTCCATTCATTTTTTTCCCAAAGCAGGTTTTTTACTGCTAACACTGTGAGAATCATACATGCTGTATTTAGTTGTAGTTAAGAGATGTAATGTGAAGGTTTGGGGAACTACTTCACGTGTTTTGGAAGACAGCCCTAGCATGGAAACCTACAGACTGGAGATCTGGGAGTGCATCTGCTGCTGTATCCCACCAGCTCAAACTGCTTGTTTGCTAATAGCAGAGACTTTTGTCTGGTGTAAAATGTTCAATATATTTTCATTCAGCCACTGCAGCCAGACTGTGACACCGTCATTCACATTGTGTACTACCCTAGGCTCATGCTTTGAAAGTCACTAAAACACCTCTCTCCCAGTGAAATTCCCCATAAAATATGTTCCTTATTCTTCAGATAGCCCCGCAGCCATCTGTAGATTACTCACGAGGTCATTTATTGCTCAGTTTAAGTAAGGGTGGCAGACTCTGGCATCGGGAATACCTTTCCCTTTACTGCATACAAAATGGAAAAGCCAGTGGATGTGGTTTGAAGAGATGGGCTATTAATCTTGTGCATGTGAAGGGGCTTGCTTCAGACTGCGTTTGTGTTTCTTGGCAGCAGAGGACAAAGTGTGACAGCCGCCACTGCAGGGGCTGAGGTTACGGCTGCAGAGCTCTGCGTGGGCAATGCCATCCCATCACGAGTTTCTGGGGGAGCAGCATGGCATTTGTCAGGTGGGCTGCAGGTGTTTGAGCCTAAACAGATTCCCAGGGATAAAGAAATAATTTAGTTACAACAATTTTTTTTTATCTTTCTAGACAAATACAATACTAGGTCAAGCCACTGATGCTTAGTTTCCCTATAGAGCTCCATGGATCTCTTTAGAATAAGCATGTTCTCAAACTTTTGTATGGAGACTGAGAATATGACTGAGGACCAAAGGTAAGAAGAGTGCACACCTGCACAGCTTCCTCAAAGAGGCTGTTCCTTTTTCCACTGATTAAGGCCACGTAGTATGTATCAACGTGACAGAATAATTAAACTCAAGTGGAAAGGTATCCTGGGCCAGAATCTGATTTTGTTTGTGTCAGTGCATATGTGGGGTAATCCAGTTGGTTTCAGTGAAAGACACTTAGGGATCAACAGAACTGAGATCAGGACGTGAGTCATGAACTGTCCATCTTTGCACCACTCCTCCCTCTGACTCAGAGGTGGTTTGGGGGTTTCTTGTGTTGATAGCACTGGTTTTTACGCACAGAGAGCTTGTCAGCAGGCCAGGCCAACTCCTTCAAGCCCAGGGCAGTGCACCGCTGATGTGCCCAGCAGTGCTCTAGGGACACGCCACGTGGTGGGACCCACGGGACCGAACCTCCAAGAATCTCCACAATCTTTCCGCAGCAATAAAAGCAGCAATAAAAACCACCTCACAAAAGTGCCACATTGAATGCTACAGTTTACTAATTTTACGGCCTTTTCATATGTTAAAGCATATGACCAGCATGCCCTAAGACTTCACAAGACTGAGGCACAAGACAGTAACACTCCCTCTTGTACCCCTAAGCCTTTTGGGGGTCGCATGTGTAGGAGTAAGGAAGTTTGCCCACCCCTTGCCCTCCCCACCCTAGAGGAGCTGAGTGAGGAGAGCCCCGTCCCTTCCCGCAGCCCCTGCAGCTCAGTTGGGCTGTGGCAATGCTCCTCCCTAGCAGCAGGATCCGGGAGTGAAGAGCRGGGACAGGGTGTTTCTCCCAACACACTGCTACCTGTCTGCGCCATACACTGAGCAACCTGTTTAGCTAGGCCGGATCTGACAATGAAAAGAAAAATACGATGTGCTGGTGCATCTCACCCCCAAATTCCCAGCAGTGAAGCAAGCATCCTTAATAAGCAGGTAGCTCTAACCGGACAGAAACATACAACACTGCTTGTGGTCTGTATCTTGCATTTAGGCAATACGAGTCATAGTTTTTAAAAAAACAGACAACCGACCCTGCAGTTAAAGCTGAGAAGCTTCTTGCTTATCCTGCATAGAAGACAGCTGGTATTCAGAAGCAATTTTCCAGGCCTTCGATCTTCACATATGTCCTGGTTCCGGCTGGGACAGAGTTAACTCTCTTTCCTGTAGCTGGAGGGGGTGCTGTGTTTTGGGTTTGGCGGTGAAAGGAATGTTGATGGCCCATTGATGCTTTGGTTGTTGCCAGGTGCACTGACAGCCTCCCCCGCCCTTCAAGGTGCAGGGGGACCTGGGGGGGAGCATAGCCGGGGTGGTTGACCCAGCTGGCCAATGGGGTATTCTATACCATGTGACATCATGCCCAGCTTAAAAACCGAGGGTGGTCGCTCTGTGGGCGCACGGTTCGCGGGGTTTTTGGTGCGGAACACGTGGGGTGAGCAGTTGCATTGTGTATCGCCTGTTTTTGTATATTCTGTTATTGTTGTTATCATTGTTATTGTCACTGTTCTACTTTGTTTTATTTCCATTATTAAACTGTTTTTATCTCAACCCGCGGGTTTTCCTCCGTGTGCCCTCCCCATCCTCTCCCCCATCCTACCGGAGTGGGGGGGTGAGCGAGCGGCTGCGTGGTGTTTAGTTGCTGTCTGGGGCTAAACCACGACAACATAGTGGATGCTTTTAGCACCCAATACACGTGTGTGGTATTTTTGAGCAGACTGCTTGCTGATGAGTTGCCGCATTACAAAAAAGCTGGGTAACTGGAGCAACTCCATGCAGCAAGGTTTTCAGTCGATCCGTGTGTGGAGAGAGACGTCGTCGTGACCCGAGCTCTGGTGGCAGCAGGAGGGGGTGGGAGGATGTTGCGTGTTTTTCTGTCTTAAGTCCAGATTCTGACTAACCCCTGTGTGAGGTCTGCTATACATGTCTGTTCTGTCCTCAGTCCCAGCTGGGTACATCGCCTATCTTCTTTCCAGCCCTGTGGGATGGGGAAGGGAAGAGTGTCGACTGAGTATAACTGGGATTAGAATTTGGCCTTTAAATGGCTTTATTAAACTGTGGGAAAGTGATAGTGTTGCCAACCAGCCAAGAGGAGAAAGTACCGAAAGGTCATCACACTAAACACCTTCTCCATTTCAGAGCAGAGGAAGGCCTTTGTGTTGGAAATCCCATTCTCCTGACCAAAATAGAAAACAGCATGGCAACCTCCACTTTTTTGATCCTTTTCAGGTGCTTAGACATTACATGTTATGAATATATGTAGGGAATTTTGCTACAATATCTACAGACTTATTTTCATTAACACAGGCAGCCACAGGCATATTGAAGTTCAGGGTTGACCCCTGTGTTTCTGTGGTTCTGGGTTTTCCATCTGATGTGGTTTTCAAAAATACTAGTAAATCCTTGCAGAAATCTTTTGTTTCTGTAACCACAGCTCATGGATATTCTCCAGGCAGAGTGGTTGAAGTTGTTCTGAACTTCCTCCTCCTGCTTTCTATTAAAGATGGGTTGATCCATCTTGGTTTACCTTGCATTTGAGCTATGGTGTTGGGACAAGTCCATTCTTAAATACATAACCAAGTCCTTTCACCAGACTTCCCCACGRCATGTTCCAGCATAGATTACAATGGCCACTTCAGGCACAACACACATGTGGCAGTTGTGGGTAGTGAACAAGATGTTAAACATCTCCCATGGAGAGAATCACAGGACTGGCTCTTGTACTCTCCCATTCTGATTTTGTCCATTTAAATTCCCCTGAAGAGGGAGTATTGGCTTTCCAGAAGAGAAGAAACATTGACTACTTACTAAGCAACAGCTGAAAGCTATCATTTTTAATCTTACAATTTCTTTTTACATTGGATGCTTACACTGGAGGACACATTTTTCACTACAAACTATTTCTATTTTGCTTTGTAGAGCAAATGAAATGATTAAAGCAGGAGCTATTCCCAGTTTACAATCACTTATTCAAGATGGTAATAATAATTGACCTCAGGTTAGTCTCTCTATAAATTATATTTGAAATCGTGTAAGTTGCAAACAAGCAGAGCCGGACTGTCCCCAAAACATATTTTCCAAGGGAGGAAGTTAAGTCAGGTTTGAGCAAGACATGGAGCGATACTTGCTGTGGTTCTTAAATGCTGGTGTGCTAAACTGAAATCAAACGCTTGTGTCCCATATGTGAGAAGTATAATGTTTTGCTAGTCATTAACAAGAAAAGTATTATGGTTAATCTGAGGCTTTTCTAAAGCCTTTTTTGGCAATTATGCTATGGAAGAGAGCAGCTGAAATAATAATAAAACTTTATACTTACAGGGAACTTTCATCTGGGAATATCAAAATAATTTATAAGCTTAGTTAAGTCTATCTTGGTATTTTTCTAGGATACTACTTCCCTGTGGCAATTGGTAAGCAAGTAATTTTATCCTGGTTTAGCAGAAGGGTAAACTGGGGCACAGAAAGGGTAAAAAACTCGTGCAGGGCTACTGCAGCAGATCACGGGGGGGTTAGCCAAGATTCATGTGCTCCTGAGGGAGCTGGGGTTGTTTAGCCTGGAGAAAAGGAGGCTGAGGGGAGACCTTATCGCTCTCTACAACTACCTGAAAGGAGGCTGTAGAGAGGCGGGTGTCGGTCTCTTCTCCCAAGTAACAAAGAATAGGACGAGAGGAAATGGCCTCAAGTTGCGCCAGGGTAGGTTTAGATTGGACATTAGGAAAAATTTCTTCACTGAAAGGGTAGTCAGGCATTGGAACAGGCTGCCCAGGGAAGTGGTGGAATCACCATCACTGGAGGCGTTCAAAAAACGTGTGGATGTGGTGCTTCGGGACATGGTTTAGTGGGCATGGGTGCTGGGTTTATGGTTGGACTCGATGATCTTAGAGGTCTTTTCCAACCTTAATGATTCTATGATTCTAAGATATAAGGAGCGGCTCTGATCTGTGAGATTTTCAGGTCTCTTTCTTGAAACAAGCTGACCCCTTACTCCAGCCAGCTCATTTCTGTCTGAAGCTGCAAATACATTTTCTTTAACAAGAAGATATTTTCAGAGACTATAAATCAAATAACTCTTCCTCATTAAAGAATTCCCCCTCTTTCATGGCAGAGAGGTTGTAAAAGCACAAGGAAACTCCCTGTGCCACCCCCAAGTCTCTGTGAACGGTCTGGGCTGGATCTGAAGCAGAAATAAGCATTGTGTGCTCTGGAGAGGGAAATCTTCTGGTTGTGCTCATTTCTGCTGCCTGTGTGAAATCTAATTGGCAATGCATTTTACAATAAACCTTTAGGCAGATGCCAATGCATAGTCCTATGGACACTTGCGAGAAGTTTATGAACTCTACTTGTTCAGCTTTCTGTGTGTTGGGCAGAAAGTTTTTAAAGGAACGAATCAAGGATGGGGGGGAAGAACCCTGCATTGTAGCTCATTGTCAGTCACACAAAAGGATTATTAATTTTTTTGACAGAGGTTCCAATGATATTTTAAAAAGCACCCTTTCCTTTCTGGGATGCAGCATACGAGGCTTTAATTGTAGGMGTAGCGGAGATTTTTCACCCTGCACCATTCATTTTGTTTCACCATCTCCCCTCTCCTTAAGTAGTGCCCTCTTGCTACAATTATAGCTGAGATTTTTAGACAGGAGGCATGTTTTAAAGAGTACAGTGCAAGGCTCTGGAAACCTGATGGAGCGTGGGAATGGTTCTGGGACACCAGCACCTTTGCAGGATCAACGAGCTGATCGTTCAGGTAAGGGAGCACTGAAAATAAGCACTTGCCTCTGAGAATCTGGATTTAGACCATGTACCCCAGTTATAAGTGTTCTCAAAACAGAAAATACCTTTTGTTTAGCTGGAATGTACCATGCTGCTAATTCAAATCTCTGAAACCCCCTACTCCATCGAAGAAAAGGCAAATCATGTATCTGAATAGCTTGTACTCAGGCACACTCAGGGCTTTTTTTTTTTTTTTTTNTTTTTTTTTTTTTACTATTATCTTTATTTTGCCAGTGATTCTGTTCTGTTAACATGACTAGATGTGCAGATCCTGATGTCATTAATGGATTCCAAAAAACTGAAAATAGCAGGGGCCAAGCAGATCTTCTGGCAATTTTGTTCATTAATGAACTCCAACTTCAAATACACCCAAAGCAAACATATGTACATAAGTCTTAAAACCAGATCTGTTGAAGGGATTCCAGTCCAGGACATTTTATTAACCTCCACATAACTGATTGCACTTCAGCTGCACACATGTTTTGATTTGTAACTGCTCAAAAAAATCAACAGCACGTGCATCTCGGATGCCTGGTTGAAATATTTTGTGAAAGTGGATGATCAAAAGCAGGTCAGATGCCTCTTTCTGTCTTGCTCAAACATGTTCAAAATCAGAATAATTCTTAGCATTTGGTCAACTTTATTATTGCCTTTTGTCTCGGTTTCTTAAGTCTCTGTAGAAAACATAATAATCTGTGACATGTTTTATGAATTCAAGGACATTTTATTTAGTCAAGTCTAGACATGTACATACACAAATTAATTGCTAGTTACTTCAAGACATGTATAAAGCACTGACAAACCAACATATTGAAAAAAGTCCTTTTATTGGTTGTTACCTGTTTGAAGAGCATTAACAAGGTATGAAACTGAGATGTTAGGTTAAGTTAGTAAAAGGAAAATTCTCACACAAATGAATAATGCAGAGCCTCACCTTCCAGTAGCTGAGAGAGGGTTTTGGTCTGATGGTTTGTGTGTGCTGGGGATGTTCGCGTTAAGAATATCGTTATAGTTTGGGTTTTCTTCAGCAGTTGATCGTGACAGTGAAGGACAGAAATGTCATCTTTAGACTATTTACAAAATTTCATTGTTTTAACGAGTATTCAGCCAATTTACAAATAATTTTGCTGGTGTCGATCACAATTTTACAAGCTTCTTGAATGCAGAAGTTCTCTCCAGTGTGTGTGGAAATGTACCTTTAATATGTACCTTCAACGGTCTTACGAAGAAGCTAATTAAAGCCAGCTATTTTAAAATGAGCAATGTCACTTTAAATCGGAAAGCTTTCATATGTCTTTGATTCTGTTACCATTAATTGTTTTCCCTTGAAATCTGCTATAATTTATGGGAAAACATTAGTCTGTTGTAGAACGACATGAAACTGGGATTTTGTAATCCTTCTGAGCACTATTAAAATGATTTCCCACAATTGTTATTTCCTTTAGGACCACAAAGTGTCCTTATTATCATTGTGTCCCATATACATACCAATTGTCTGTAATAACTTGGCTGGTTGGCAATCAATGCCTTTTATGGGAATTTTTTTTTTTTTTTGCTTAACTGTAGTCTCACCTTTCACATGGCTGATATGTCTCAACTATATTTTTGACCAATGTGTATTTCTGTTTATATGTATATATACATACCTGTTGGGCTGATTTTTAGTTTGATGATCATTGAATGTGTGGTAAGACTAATTACTTTCACTGTTTCCTTTGACTCAAACATTTTCAAAGTTTATGGTACTTCAAAAGTCGCTAACATTTGGTTTCTGTTTGGGATGAAGTTCTGAGCCAACTTATTTTTTTTCTCCCTCTCTTCCCCCTCCCTCATCCCCCAACCTGCCTGCCTAATATCTGAGCAGTTTAACCGTGTGATTAATGTAAAATAAAGATCACCCAGGCTTTCACTCTCTGTAAGGTGAATGACACTCTAAACATAATGTAGTTGAAGAGCCTTGCTCTTCATGGTTTTTGTTTTTCTGAGTGCGCTGGATGAGCTGGTGCGCAAGGTTCTGGTGTGATGATAATGTTATTTTTAGGGCATCATTATTGATATTGGCTAGCATTACTCAGAGCCTTTAATCAAAAGTAAGAAGTGATAAAGACATCTTTACGATACGGTCGTATGCGATAAGCATGAGAAATATGGAAAAAGATTAAAGACCTAGTGTCTTGGCCTCGGAGAAAAGGGTCTTTGTCCTGTTAAAAATAAAGTTGACCAGATGCGCTCATTTAGGCATGGCAGCCTTCATTTTCTCATCAAACCCATTCCTGGTTAGGCTTTTAAAATCAAAATCTTAATTTTGACTTTTGTCTTTGAGCTCCCATAATGCTTGTTACACTGCTCTGTGACCGAGTTATGCAAGGCACTTCAGCTTGTACCTTTTTTCTGCACGTGAAGAGTCAAAACAAGTTGGCGATTAAATATGTGCTTGAATATGTGACACCAAGTCAGGGTATCAAGTGACACAGTTTGCCACTTGCTGACCTGTTCCTGTGCGTGAACTTCCTTTGTAGTTGTAGTTGTATTGCAGTGAGGCAGGCTGACAAAAAACCAAACAGCTGTAGGTGCAATTGTCCTACTGGGAATTACTCAACCTGCACATCTATTGCTCTGAAAGTGCCTAAAGATTAAAAAAAWATATATAAATTTTAAATTTTTAAAAAAAGATGTAAAATACCAACCTGTCCACCTGCCCCTGCAGCACATAGCCACCGGGATGGCATATGCTCACTGCTGGTTGAGAACGGGCTTTGTCAGAAGCAACGGCATCAGGCAGGGAGGATTCTGCATTTACAAATTAAAGGTTCACACGGTTAACCGAGCTCTTCTACTTCAGGGTCAGACACAGCTTGTGGGAGCGTTTTCTCAGTAGATTTTACAGTTTAGAATGGACTGAATGTATCAGCCTGCAGGACTGCTGAGAGGTTAAATTTGAGAGTGGGATTTTAACAGGAATATTTGCATACAGCTGTGTGCTCTGGAATGAAGAAATATTTTCCATTCATTCAGGCAGCTGCCTGTGTAGGTTCCTAGTTTAAAGGACAGAGGAGAAAAGGGAAAGCTTTAAGAACTACATATCAGGACAGACAAAAGCTTCTGGACATATCCTAAAATACAACCTTCAGTTATGTATGAGACACTTATTCCATCACTGTGACTACACTAACTTAACAGTCAGTGAAATCCCAACCCCTTCTGCATTTTTGCAGCAGAACCACAGCTCTAGGAGAATATACATTATGAACTTGTGTTGTTTCCCTGTTTTCTTTATACAACTGCTTGTCTGCCTTTGAATTCTCTTTAGGGGAAGTAAGTTTATCTTTCAAATGCCTTTTTCCATAGGGTATAACTGTTCTTTTTTGTCTATCTGGAAACATTACTGGCTTTTGCTGGGAGAGTGTAATGGAAGAAGAGTTGTTTGGGTTTTACGAGTTCTTAAAAAATAATTTGATTACCGTTAAGTGGAAACACTTTTAATGCTTTCCCATCCTAGATGGGAGTTATCAGTGTTGACAGAAAGCCTCAGGGGGTGCAGAAAGGAGTAAGTAGTCTTCCAAAGTGAAGGATTATATATGTATCCAAGCATCTAGCAGTTCAGATACTAATAGTTTATCTTCAAATCAACAGAAAAAGCCACATGGCAACATTATACTTTTCCTACCTGCTCAAATCCTATTCCATTCTTTAGGATTATGCCCCAGGATTACGGAGAGGCAGGCAGATGCTTTTATGAAATCCTTCAGCAGTGTTTCACCTCTGTCATTCCCAAATGATGGCAGAGGAGGCAGTGGTGGTCTGGGATGCCATGGCCCATGGGTCATGCTGATGCCTGTGAATCAGCCCTGAAAGGGCCACAATGGTGTACTTCAGATCCGCGCCCGTCTCCCAGGTTGAGGCACAGTGCCACAGCCTTTCCCCTACACTGTGACCTGGTGCACAAAATGCATCCTTTGATGCTTGGCAGGTTGCTTGGTGGGCTGTGCCCCAGGCTGCACATCTGCACGATGGTTCGCAAGGGAAAAAAGGCATGTGTAGAGCCATCACGCACCTATATCCAGTAACTGGTCTGACTTCTTCAGACCCTTGTATTGTTAGCAACTGGGGTGAGTAAAGATGAGTGATATATTCAGTGGTCATTAAAGTACAGCAGAAACCTCCTAAAGGCCTGATGAAGATTGTTTGGCCTCTGCTGCCTAATGACCCTTTTTCTGGAGAGTGTCAAGCTGAATTTGTAGTTCTGTCTCTTTGTTTAAACATTGGCTTTCAAATTATTACTTAAGGGACCCAGCCTCAAATTGGAGATAGGTCATTATTTGCCCTTCTTAATGGTAAACTGAACAGTGCACACAAACATGTCAGAAACAGCTGAGGGTAAAATGCTTTCTAGTCTTCTGGCAGCCCATCACTTTTTATGTTGGTGTCACTTGATTAACATAAACTGTCAGTGATCATGGCAATTAGAGAAAAGTGCAACTTTATTACCTGGAAACTCAGCAAGACAGTTGTTATTGCTTTGGTGTGGCAGTAGGATGGAGAAATGATAGCTCCGAGACTGTGACGCCCAGTGTTGTGTGCTGTGTAAGTGCAAAAGAGAAAGCCTGTCTCCATCTCCCAGCGCTTGGAGCAGAGGGGCTCTGGCCTCCTTGGCCACAGACCATTTTCAGGCAGCCAGTAAACATCCTCCATAAAAGGCCGGGCAGGGCTCCTTAGAGCCTGTGCTGACCCAAGTCAAAATCCAGCTCAGTGTTAGGCACAAATAAATAAACAATGTCCTCTGGAGACACAGCCATGCTGTTTCCATGTCCTGGTAGGCTTCCTTAGTACTAGGGACATCAATAGGCAATGATATAAATCTATCTAGCAGTTTTTCCCCTTTGTAGAATCTGCATTTCTCATTAATTTCTGTTTGCTGTAGAATATTCTAAATACCTAGTAATGGATTAAGCCCACAAAACTAAGTAGGAAAGGGTAAACCTATTCATGGGATTGTTTTTGCTCAAGGACCTGGGTGCATTTGGTGGGTAATGCAGAAGGATGGGGGAGTCCAATGTGTATCTCAAGGTGATTTAATCCTGGGTGAAAATAATCCATGATTTGAGTTGCATGTTATGGGAATTACTATAGCAGGAACCCCTTGTTGCTAGCCAGGCTAGGAGCGAGGGGAGGAGTTCATTGCAATGTTAAACCCTATAACATGGCCCAAAGGGACCAGGGGTGGAGATTGTAATGGAAATACCTTTAAATTGTTGTAACCCATGATTTGAGTTGCATGTTATAGGAATTACTATAGCAGGAACCACGTGAACCAACGGAGGACAAGCCTTACAAGAAGCAGTGCAAGTGCAGCAGTGGCCCAATCTGAGCTGGCTTTGGTGTCCAGTAACTCCACACAACACACCACCTCTCCTGTCCTGAGTGACCACCATGAGAGATGGAGCCCAAAGTCACAGATTGAATGAACTCCGTGGACATTTATGGACATTTTACAGACATTTCACAGGGGTGGTCCGTAGACTAAGAGAATGATACCTGTGTATTGTATCAAAGGATGGGAAGGGGGGTTGTGGTTAATGAGGATGTATTGGATAGTGTGGGACCTGAGCATGATGTAAATGGTGTGGAACAAGGGGTGGAGAATGTGCTGGTTTTGGCTGGGATAGAGTTAATTTTCTTCACAGTAGCTAGTATGGGGCTATGTTCTGGATTTGTGCTGAAAACAGTGTTGATAACACAGGGATGTTTCAGTTACTGCTGAGCAGTGCTTACACAGAGTCAAGGCCTTTTCTGCTCCTCACACCACCCCACCAGCGAGTAGGCTGGGGGTGCACAAGAAGCTGGGAGGGGACACAGCTGGGACAGCTGACCCCAGCTAACCACAGGGATATTCCATACCATATGACATCATGCTCAGCAATAAAACTAGGGGGAAGGTTGGCTGGGGGACCACTGCTCGAGGACTGGCTGAGCATCAGTTGGTTGGTGGTGAGCAATTGTTTTCATTTGCATCACTTGTCTTTCTTGGGTTTTATTTATCTCTCTTTGTCATTTTACTTTTCATTACAATTTTTATTATTATTATTATATTTTATTTCAATTATTAAACTGTTCTTATCTCAACCCACCAGTTTTCTCACTTTTACCCTTCCGATTCTCTTCCCCCGCCATCCTGCTGGGCAGGGGGAGTGAGCGAGCAGCTGTGTGGTGCTTAGTTGCCAGCTGGCATTAAACCACAACACTGGTTTACAATCTAAGTAGATTAACGTCCTCCAGGTAATCGTTTTGTGTTTTTCTCCATCACTTGTTGAAACGGAGCTACATGTACCTGCTTGAAGGAAACCATGTGGGAATAAAAGCATCCAAACAGCTAAACATGCTGCTGTTAGAGCATGCAGATCAGGGTTGAAGGACCTAAATAAACCTCACATAGTGTAGGTAACAGACTGCCTATATTACTGTGTGCATTCAGCATTTTCCAGCAGAGTTATGGGTTTTCTGGCTGATAGACGATTTCCTTTGTTGTACAAGGGATTGCAATAGAGATCAAGACTAAGCCATGCTGGCAGGGTTTCATTCAGTGCTAGGATGTTTGTTCCGATGTGTAACTATCGTCTCCCAAAAGTGAGCCTCTATGCTTATCTAAGTCACAACTACCACCCCCCCACCCCTTAAAAGTAATTTTATTCCTCGAGCATATGTGAGAGTGATACCACTCTACAGTCAGAAATGTTTGGGGGTTGGGGTTTTCTTCAGCCTCCTTACATTTATTTGTTTGTTTCTTTATAACATCATGTTTCTGCTTAGAGATATGTTTGGCTACACAGGAAGAGTATCCATTGCAATTTATTCTTCTTGACCTTTTGTGAATCTAAAATAAACTGCTTTTTGGAAAGAAACCAGAGACTCTCCTCTCTGTTCCCTTCAAACAAATCTGACCTTACAGTTGTTTCTTGTGGAGACAGCAGAAGCTTCTCTTTGAGTCAATGAAAAGGAAGCAGGAAAGGGTAAAATTTTCCTATGCTGATCTTACTCTTTTTTTTTTTTTTTTTTTTAAGTATTCAGATATTCTTTAAAGGGTACTGGATTTTTCAAACCTTTTCTTTTATTGACTGGTCGTCTTTGCCTATCATGCCCTATGCACTCAACTTTCTGTTGCTTTAACTGAGTATCTGGCTTCCCCCCACAACCCCCRTATATATGTCCACTCTCCTGGAGCCCTGACATGGCTGCTGCTGTTCCCTCTAACGCGTAGCCAGATGGGATGAGAAGTAGTGCAGACAATTGGACTGAACTGATGAAGTAAGTGACTGCAAGCCCCTCATACAGCCCTTGCATAAATTTTGGGGGATATTCTCCCAGCTGCAGGGGTCATGAGCTGGGAGTCCAGCAGTGAGTACTGGACAGCAAAAGCAGTGTAGGGTATTGCATGGGAAATAAAAGAAATAAGTCCTGCCAGCTGATGAGGGTTCAACACCCTGACACTTCTATGGTCCTGGAGGTCACAGTGAGGCACGTCCCAAGCACAGCATCAGCTTGCAGCCTACACTGCTCAGGTGGGTTGCTGGAGCATGGAGATTCAGGTGGTGTCTGTGTAGGCCTAGAAGGCCCAGATAAGCTCTGATGTCTTCTCTTGCGCATCTGATCTCAGCTCCAGCTTTTCCCAGGGAGTGCTCAACTCGGTCTAGGAGAGTTGATTGACTTATATACCTAACTTTTTGCTTTTTCAGACTGGGGGTGTGTGTTTGGGAAAAAGAAGACAAGCTCTGGTGGGCAATGACCATGAAGTTCTCAGTCTTAAGTATGTGCATCTGTCTCATCCAAGTTTGAGGGTTCAGATTGTGCAAAATACTTTAAAATCACTCTCTAAAATGAATAAGTAATGAACCATCCTGCACATTGTTGGGAAAAACAATGCCGTTGGAGGAGATCAGGAAAGGTTCCTTTCTGACAATTATTTTTAACAATGTGATACAATTTAGCTGAAAGTTGGGGAACAGCCGGAGGCAAGGGGAGAAACATCCCTCCTCCCTTTGGTTAACCTTGCTCAGGAAATGTGAATCACTGAACTAAATAAAGTTTATAAAAGATGCTTTGAAAATACTATGCTACGCCCTATAATTCAGCCAAGAATGAAGGAGGAGGGAAAAGTAAACATCAAAAGTCCCTGCTTCTTTTTATATTGCTTCCTGGCACATTTCTGTTTCTTCTTCCCCCCTCCCCCCCGACCCCCCAAAAAAAATCTTCTTTCTGGTTTTGTTTTGTTTTGTCTTTTTGTTTTTTCTCTTTTTTTTTTAAATCCTTTTCATTTTGTGAAGCTGGTACCATAACCTTAACAACAACCTTGTTGTCTACAGACAACAACAATGATGAGAAATGCCAAGGCAGAAGGGAGTCCTGTTGGGATCGGAGGACAACAAAGACAGTTTTTTAACATTTTTATTAGGACCTCATGATGTACACATGAAAAATTAATTTCAGAACATGAACTGCTCTTCAGATGGCGCCGTTTAAATCTGGAGGATGTTAACATTCCTGCTGCATGACAAAGGTCCGCCACCCCCTGTGTTGATACTCATCCTGCTCAAAGGGGCAATAACATCTGAGGATGAACAGAGGCCGTGGCACCAAATCCTGCTTGAAGGCTACTTTCACAGATTTATCTTGGGATTTTCTAGCATTCCTTGTCAGGGTCAGTTTGCCCTTGAGGGCTAGGCTGCATGGCTCTAGCTCTTTGCAGGACTCCAGCTGTTTCATCATTTGCACACATTTGGATGTATGCTTTGGCAGAGAGGATAATTAGTGGTAGAGGAGGAAAGGCAGCAGGAAAGTGTCTGCCCCAAAAGTATGGAAACGGGGGTTTCAGCGCTGTTTTAACAACCGCTGTTTAGTCAGGTGACATCATCGAGAAAGAGCGTAACCTGTTCGTACGGACAAATCCATCGCCGGGTCCCCCCATGCTGGCGTGAGTGGAGCACTGGGAGCTGGCGGTGGCACATGGTGGCCGGGTGACAGCAGGCGGTGGGAGGCACTGGGCTTGCAGCTGCCGCGGTGTGCTCCCCCAGCCCTTGGGGCAGCGGGGTGTGAAACCCACCCCTCCAGTGTCTGCCTGGCATTCGGTCTTACCTGTTTAATAGAAGTTTAGCAGGGGGAGCATGTGCGATTCACTTGAACAACGTTTCCCTGGAAAATGCCTGAATCTGCCCTACTCTCTTAACAGCAAAGAAAGCAGCAACAAAACCAAACAGTCTTATTTTCCCGTCCATTCTAAAAAGCCATACTACCAGGGGGACTGCTGTTGCTCTGCCCTTTCCCTGGCCCTGACGTACGCCTTGCGGGCAGCTCGGAGGGGCTGGGACCCGGGGGTAACCAGCCGCCTGGGCTTTTCGGGGAGGTGGCAGCTCTCGTGCTGCCGGAGAGGCACCAGGAGAGTGGAACGGGGCCACGAAACTGGCTTGTCATCTGCTTTTCCATCTCTGCTTTGCTGCTTAACCCCTTGCCCCTCCTCGTAAAAACAAACACGCGCAGCCTGACTTCCAGGTGCTTTTGCTGGTTAAATGCCCATCGCAGCAGACGCAGCCTGGGGAGGGCTGGGGCCGTCTGCAGGCTGGGAAGGAAAGGGGGTTTTCTCCCCAGGCCTCTGAGCTCTGCAGCCGCTATTCAGCCCGAGGGCTGGACTAGCACACATGTGGCTCAGGCGCTCCCTACAGAGCAGTAATGACCTTTGGATCTGTAGCTCCACTGTCCCCAGTCCTGGTGCTTTCCCATCTGGTTCCTGCTATTCCCATAAATCCCTGCTGGCTGTTTAATAGCAAGCGGGGAGTTTCAATGAAGCTGAGGTCACTTTGACTCGCCAAATGTCGCTGCTTCTAAACTGGAACCAGACTGGGCCGAGGGCAGCATTTGTGCTGGGGGGAGCAATGACAAAGTGTCCTATGACTCCTCATCAGATGTTGATCACGAGCCCGCAGCCTGAGCTCAAGGTTTGCTTTGTGTGAGGGTCAGTCTCTGGAGTACATTTATAAACATGCCACTGAGTGGACTGTCTTTTCTTTACACATGGGTTTTATGCCAAAATCCTTAAATATTTTGGGGGTTTTATGTTTGTATGTACATGCCGTTTGTGTATACCTAAAGTTGCCTGATGTGCCCAGCCTTTGAATTACCTGTCCCTGTGAGGAATATGCACAAGCACCCAGTAGTCCAGCATGAGCAAAGAAATTTCTATATATCTTTAAGGTCAGCGAAAGCTGAAAACAGATAATTTCTGACAACCGCTTGGCTTGCAGATCTGTCAGTAGCACCAAGGCTCTGTGGCCAGTTAAGTACTACTGAAACAACCCCCCAGCTTGGCTGTACTTCACTTTGGGGCTCTGGCTTCATCATGCTGTCTCTGAGCGCAGCCTTATGCCAGGAGAGCTGCCTCGGAGACCACTGCACAGCAGGGCTGTGCTCTTGGTCTGAGGACAGAAGACTTGAAGCTGCTCTTCCATGCCAAGCTTGAGTGCCCTGCAGAAGAAGTGATTATGCTGTCCTCGTACTCCCCACCCACCTTTTTTTTCCTTCTAAGAAAGAAATGGGGAAAGTTTGTGGAAGAATACTGTTTGCTGATCTTGTGCAAACCACGGTGACAAATAACAGCTGGAGAAGCATGACAAGGCATGTAAACTTGAGCTAATGGAAACCTATGTGCCAGCTGAGTGTTTATTCAGGCCTGTCATTGTCAACAGAGACCCCTTTACAAGACAGGTATTTTTTGTAGTAACAAGTGCACCATGAAGGGGAATGTAGCTTTGAATTCTATTAATTCTCCTCTTTAAAACAAATTTAAAAAAAAAGAAAGTCCTTAACCCATCCTTACACAGAATAATGGTAGTACCTAAATACCTGCTTACATGTCTCCATATTTCAGGTATAATCAGTCTACTTTCCATAAATCAAGCTCCCTCTTAATTGCATTCTTCTCATAGGTACTGTTGAACCCATGTTACTGTCCAAAGTGTACGTATCCGGTTTGTCACCTTGAAGCTGTATCTTTTGATAACATTGACTGAAGCAGAATCAAAAAAAAGAAACAAACAGTGGTGTCCCAATGTTTTCTCTCTGCAGAACAAAAGGAAAGACAGTTTGTTGAGCAGACTGTCACCCTTACTCTTCTGGCTTTTCAGCAAAATGTCTCTCAGCTAAGCAAACAATAGTGAGAGTTCATTTTGAATAAAATTCACTGATTTGCAGCCATTTAGACCAAATCCATACAAACTCTTAAACACAGCATAAACAAAGCACTAAATCTTGTGTCAAGGCTGCACTGGGATGCACTGTATCCATTCTGTAGAAGTAGGAGAGAAATATCTAAGGAGTTTTGCTGATCTTTGAATGAATTTATGACACGCGTCTTTTTGCCCTTTTTAAAAAATAAAAACATCCTACAGCTGTAGAGTTCTGCCAACCTCATGGACCTATATGGATACTGGTGAACTGGATACCAGTTGACTGAGATTGAGAGCTCAGTGAATCTGAAATAGGACTAGATACTTAACACGGGTAACAGACTTCATCCACATGAGGCAATTTAAAATAGCATTCAAGGTTTGGCTATCGGATCTCCGGAGTTGCATCATGGAGAAATGAGTGTGTGATGGCATACACTGGAAATTCAGGACCAGTCTGTTTCTGATTCCGCTCTGGCCTTCTGAGGCAGATACTTAATTTCATCATGCCTCAGTTTCTTTTACTTAAAAAAAACCCCCACACTCAACAGTACCTCCCTCAAAAAGATACTGTGAAATTTAATTACCTGTAAAATTCTTGGAGATCTTTTGGAGAGAAGATCTCTTCAGAGATGTATATCTGTGCAAGGAAGCAGGTATTAGTTTAAATTATGAACATTGCCATGCAGTGAATTTTGAGCTGGGAGAGAGGAGTCCTGCTACAAATGCTGCCTCTTGTTCCCTGGCTCGCTGGGTCTTCTGGAGGGATCGCTGCTGTGCCAGGGTGCCAGTAAGGCTCCCTACGCAGTCTGGGTAGAGCTGATTTAGGGACAGGCCTGGATGCGTTTAGGGTATGCTGGTTCACCAGCCAGACCCCTCCCCAACGTTACTTAATTCCCAAAGCTGCAGCAGATGCTGTGGGAAGGCAGTCCTGCAGTCTGTTGTTGGAGATAAAGTTTTAATCTCTCCTGTTTTCCTTGGCACTCCTGCTGGCTGGGCACACAGGAAACGTGTTTGAATCATTTAGCCGTGTGGCATTTTTGTGCAGCCTTAGGAGGAGAGCCTTAGCTTACCAGGCTCTGCTCTCTAGTTCACCAGAAACAGCACCGAATTTGTGAGCCTCTTGGGAGCTTAACTTGCTGTTATTTGGAAAAATGTCTGCTTCTGGTCTTAAGGTCCTCTGTAGCAAAGCTTTGAGGGTTGGCTGTTGAAGTCTTTGTGAAGCAATCACAGAGGCAAAATGTAAGCTGCTCCTGGAAATAAGTGGAAATGGAAAGAAATTATATATTTGAGTAGATCAGGGACAGAAAGTGCAAAGCAATTTAAGCCAGAGCAACAGTGAGCAGTGGATGGTGGAAGATTTGCTCTCGTGTTTCCATTTTTCTTTATCAACTGGAGAAGTGAGCGAATTGCTGGTATACAGTTCAAGAAGTATATGGCCAGACCTCTGCAGGCAGTGACAAATTCTATCAGATGCTACCAACTCCAGAATCCAAACCTTACCAGCTGCATCTATGCTTAAATACTGCGCCTGCTAGCAAAGTGCTTGACAAAGTTTCCTGGCCAGTGTAGGCAGTAATTAATTGGTTTATACATGTTTACRCTGGACAGAAACTAACCTCTTGTTAGAAAGAACCATACGCAAAAGTAGTTTTGGCAAAGAGTCTGGACTCAAAGAATACAGGCTGGAAAGACTTAAGTCACCTAAACAAAACATCTCATTTCCTTTTGCTTTCGTTAGGAGGTATCTTTGAATTTTTACAATGAAGTATGTTGCAGAGACCCCCTGCTGCCCGTGACTCAGAGCTCTGKGTCTGCAAGCAGCATAAATGTACCGGCATCGCTCCCTGCCCAAGCCAGCCAGCCTGCYCTGATGCAGGGTGTGCTGTCGGGATGTGTCGTCCCCTGCGTGTGGCTCTGAGGGCTCTGTGCCTCCRCATGGCCCAGAAATGGAGGGACAGGCAAACCTCTCTTGAGGACCTGGCCATGGCACTCAGTTGTGCTGTGGAGATACACTTGCAAGCACAGCCCCTACTCCCTACTCTCACTCCGCAGCACTTCTTAAGCTGCTTTGCCAGTCCAGAAGGGTAGGACATTGCAAGGCACCTTCAATAACAAAGCACATTGCTACTGAGAGCCCAGTTTTATTAAGAACCTTTGAAATTCCCAGGCTAAAACCAGATGTGCTTTTCTAAAGGTGCTTCTGCTGAAAGGTTAATTTTGTATTAGTTACTGTCCAGGAGAGAAATGATGTCATCAGTGTACAGCCAGTCATTTGTCTCTAGAAGGGTTAAGGCAAAGAAAACTGTGAGTCATTAGAAAGTAATTCCCTTATTTGAAGCACACATGAAACAGGAGTCCGGATGGCAAAGGAACAAAGACTCATTCTTTCATGTGCATTTGCTGAACGCCTTGGTGTCTTAGATAAAGGACAAGTATCTACTAGCGGATTAACATTATGAAAAAGTCAGGTTTAAAAAAAAATAATTCTCAGTGAGGCTGTGTAATTGAAGCTCTATAGCAGTTCAAAAGCTTAGGCCAGTAAGCTCCTGGCCACCAGCTAATTCATGTATTTTATGACAAGAAGGCAGAAAGCTAATCATCAGGGCAGCATATGGAGGGGGAGAATGAGAGGGCCGCATGGATATTCAGTGACAACCATCTGAACTTCAGAGGCAGTACAGAAGGCTATTAACGTCCTCCCTTGCCCTGTCTAAGAGTGCTGACCTCATTTC
The DNA here is from genome assembly GCA_030449065.1 of Oceanodroma leucorhoa. Taxonomy (NCBI): domain Eukaryota; kingdom Metazoa; phylum Chordata; class Aves; order Procellariiformes; genus Oceanodroma; species Oceanodroma leucorhoa. Next base: position 5,710,932 of record JASVER010000023.1, read on the forward strand.
TAATCCTGCCCCTCCAGGGTACTTAATTTCCAGCACTGCTCAACCCAGTCAGGCCTGTTTAACAATTTCTTTTCTGACTTAGTCTCTTTGAAGAGGCCCTATTTTCTGTTCAGTGACATGAAAGAGATACTGATGTTGATTATCAAAGGCATGTGCTCCAAACCACCATGCGTCTAATGCCCAAGGGAGGTAATRTTATCTCTGCCTTCAACGTTTACATCTTCCCGCCAAGAAAGATGTGGTGGTTAACTAGCACATCTTTTTTCCTTCCTACTAATTTTACATGAGCTATTAATCAGAGGGGAAAATTAACTAATTCTTCAGCTTGTAGGTCATGCTAGGGCAGCACTCTCTCTAGATTAAAAGGACTGCGGACTGGTGCAAAGTCAGCTGTGCTGTACCTTGCAGTAAGACAGGTTTATGTTTGGTCTTTTCACTATATTGTACAAAGGAGGTTTCACTCTGTTTTCTCAAAGTCTGTCCAGTGACCACAAACCTTACCCAACTGCACAGCTGGAGGGCTGGTTACTCCCACCTACTCCTGCCCCTGGGAGGAGTCTGCTCCACCTACCAGCTGCCAGGGCAAAGATCACTCAACATCCGCCTCTTCACTGTGAAAGGAAAAGAAGCTCTCCTGAAGAAGGAGCTCTTGGGCATTCACCTTCTGATGATGAGAGAAGGCCTGTCTGCCAAGCAATCATCATTGCCTGAGCTTTTAACCCAGAAATCCTTGAAATGACGCTGTGGGCAGGTGGAGTTCAGAGGTAAAAGAAAGGGAAGCAATTGCTATCTCAAATGAAATTACTGCTCAGGGTTTCTTTCTATAAGGTTTCCCTACTCACCAGCTGAGGAAATTAATCTGATTCAGGGCTGCAGAGAGAGTTGTGGCTCAGCTTAATTGCATAAAGCAGCGACAATYGACACCATTGCTGAAACTCATCTCCTGAAGCCAGGATGATTGTGTGGACAGCTGGTCCTCTCCGATGCAGTGAATCAAGTGTTGTCCCATCATATGAGCTTTACTGTACAACAACAACTATACTGGGCATGCACAGTATATATAATGCTTTGTACTGTAGATTCTGTGGTCTAGACTCAACGGCTCAAGAGGTGTCCTCCAGCTTTGTGTCAATTAAGATTACACAAAAGGAGAGAGTTTCTTCTTGAGATGGCAATTGAATCCTAACTTCCTCACCTTGTACTTCTCTGCAGGACTTCTTTTTTTCCCCTCACTCTTAATGTATGCTCTGACTTCCAAAATGACACAAGTAAGCAAGCCCAGAAGGCTGAAGGAAACTGTTTAGCTGGAGTCAGCTGGATCAGCATTTCTTCATCTTTTGCCCATTTCAAGATCTCAAAAAGAATACTGCAAACAGAAGTTGTTTGTTTAAAAGATGCACACAAATCCACACTAAGTGATTTCAAGATACACTGTGTGCATTGATAATGAAAACAATGGTATGTGTAGATATGCTCACACAATTTTCAATTTTTGTCTGCAATAACATTTTGGCTAAGGGGCTTTAAGTTGACAAAAATGGGTCATATAAGCAGCTAGATAGAGTTATGGCTATTTAAGTAAGTCAGGTACTGTTTTTGAGCTGAATACCAAAAAGTCAAGTGAAGAGTATCATTTAATCTCTTTTCAGTGAAATATGGTCATGTGAGTTTTTATAACATTTTACAAATAAATTGTATCAGGACACTGACTAAACACTTAAAAAAGTGTCATTTTAACAGTGTCTGAAAACAGAATGAACATTAATTTCTCCACTACTGATGGATCAATTGTGTGCAACCGTCGTCAATTTGTCTGTTGGTTTTTTTTGTAAAGATGCAAATGCACATGCAATATCTCATGTAATTATTGCAGCAGAGCACACACAAAGGATTTCTGGCAGTAGGGTTATCTGATCTGCATGCATTCTTGCTGCAGTGCCAAGCCTGGGGAAGTCTTTCTGCTGCTTACTTGTGGACCTGCCCTCGCTGTATACAAACCTTAGATATTCATTCCTTTTCTGTAAAAGCTGACCTCAAATATTTTTTGAGGTTTTTCCCAAAAATTATTCTGACTGAGAGATCAACACTTAGCTCAAGACTTTCAAGCCTTTGCTATTTACAAGCTTTGTCCTTTATTTAGAGTGCGATATGTAAATAAAAACCTCCTTTGGCACTCTTGCTTGGTTTTTAGCTCCATATTGCTATCAGCTAATGAGTAATCCCTTCACAACTGAATTTGCTAATGAGTTTCTGCTAGGAAACACAGAAATAACATGTAGGAGCAAATGTTCATGATGTGCTTTCCTAAAGCGCTTGGATTTGGTCTTCCAGAAGAGGATTCGGCAGTGTTTGCCTCAGTCTTAATTACTCCCAGAATGAAAGAGCACCGAGATGTGTTCAGACAGTTTAGTTCTGATGGAGACTGATTTTACCCAATAGTGTGTCTGCACATATTAATACATTTTATGATGACTGTGCTTATTCTGCCAACACTTATGCCCTGCAACAAAGGACAATGGCAGCAGTGTATACAAGCATGTGTGTAAAAGCCCGTACTGATGAGATCTACACTGGGCAGATCAAAAAACCAGGACCCTTCCCACAGGAAAAAAAATAAGTACGACTGCAGTTTTATCTTGATTTGGAAACCAAGTGTCCTGGCTCATCATCAGCATCAGACTTCTGTTCTTTTATACTTCAGCCTTTGGAAAGTCCAGCTTTGGACCGAGGCCACTGGGTAATAACTGGAGGCTGCCACTGATCCAGAAAACAGGAGGAATTGACATAACGGCAGGGCTGGAGCTAACCAGACTAAATGAACCTCTGTTCCTCAGTCGTGACTTGGAGGGAGCCATGGAAAGAGCTAGCAGATAGTCCAGTCTCATGCTGAAACCAGGGCAGGCCTCTGATGGCAAATCCACAAAGGTCTGAACCGAATATCAAATGCTGGTTATAAGCTGCATGATGCTTTTTCCCAACAATCTCATTTCCCACTAGGAGAGTTGGTCTTTGTTTGTAGGATGTTCTTACAGTTCAAATATTCCTTGTTCCAAGCAAAGGCAAGTAACCTTATGTCATTTTAATGTGATATGTTACAAATAATACCTAGATGTTGTCTGATCCAGCTTATTCCATTTGTGTCCTCATGTGTGCACAAACCCTGAGTATTTTATTTAAAAAAATTTTCTTAAAAATATACAAAATTTTTAAATGCTTTAGCAACTTATCTTGCCTTGGKTTTTTTAGACTAGCTGTGAACTAAGCTGTTAATATATATAGCTCTTATATTTGCAATGGCAGAGCTATAATGAAAAGAATACATTTGCAGCAACATTGCTAATAACATATGCATTTGCTCTTGTCATTTGACAGAAAATGAAGAATTTTTCCAATAGGCAAGCTGTGCAGCTCTGAGTAGCTATATCCTTTTATCTTGCATAATCTGCTGCATTAAGCCTGTTTTGAAAATGAAGGCTTATCAGAGGAGGGTTCTGGTTTCAAGGCCAGTAGCTTTATAGGAGTGGAACTCAGTAACACACCAGCATTTCCATTTCAGTGACGTTCGTACCATTTTGATGGGATCTTGTTCTTTATGGGGGAGATTTTCTGAAACACTTTCATTTTGGGTTGCCTTCAATCTGAACACTCAACTCCTGATCTCAGAACCACTGGAATCCATGGATCTTTGACCACATCCCCCCGATATAATTAGGTATATGTTAGCCTGCTGTGAGCAGGCTACATGATAACTACATGAACGCTATGCAGACCATACCTAAATAAAGCTTGTTAGTAAGGCGGCGTTTCTAATATCCTGCAGTATCTCCCTATGTTAGACTGATATGGTCAAAATGCCTCCACTTTTTCATAATTTGTCTTGTAGGCAGTATATAGATTTTTCCACTGGTGCAATTTCCACCACCAAGTTGAGCCAGTTGGCTGTGTTAGGCCCATTTTTGATCACTTGAGTGTCTATGAATCAGCTGATTAACCACCGCTGCCAACACCATCCATTTTGCCAATGGACTGGGTAGCTGTGAGCAATTACAGGGGCCATTCAGGCGGGGTATGATCTTCTCTAGAATGAACTCATGTTTTGTGGAAGCTCCATGCCAATTTTTTCCTTCTTCATCCCCATTTCATATAATTCTTGAGTTCAAAGGACATCCAAACTATAGGCTGTATTCATCTTTTTCATTATAGCTCCAGCACCCTGGAAAATATCTTGTGGAGTTCATGGGAATGTGATGTTGATGTTTAAAGAAGTCACAGTATTTTATCCTGATGGTGTTGGTTCTCTGTGCTGTGAAATTTTGCTGTTGATCTGCTCAATATTATTAAACAATGCTCAATTCTTTTATACTCTGGAAGGGACAGTAAATGGTTTATTTTTTAATATCTTGAGCTGTTATAAGAAGTGCTGGGGACAGGTTCAGCCTCAGAGAACATCCATCCACTGTGCCCTCATGTGCTAAGTTCACAACTGGTTAAGGACACTTTGCTACTTAAACTGAATAGCTTCTGTGACCTTAAAATAAGGTAGGCAGTTTCCTCCACTTTTCTTTATTCCCTCCTGAAGCCAGAATTTTTCCTGGATTTGTTCATTTGACAGTAATAATCCATCATAGTAAATTTCAGTTACAGTGCTGCTCTCTTTTTCATGCCAAGCCTCCCTGCAGAATTCTGCCAGCTTCTTTTATAGGATTTATTTCCCCAAATATACTCAAGAAGGTGGCTTAAAGGTTCCATACCAAAAATCATGATTTTTCTGAGGCCACTTTCCCTGTGCTTATATTGCTAGAGATATACAAAAGCATTATATAATTTATTGAAAATTGGAACTGATCTGGATAGTCCTTCTCCTTCCATTACATTGCTCATACAAGCTCAGCAACCATCAGAGAAATGCTGGTGGTCCTGAACATGAACTGGTATGTTTTTCCAGTTGACAGCTTTTGACTGGAGACACAGTTGGCCCAATAACTCTTTTTCTGGGCAGAATTTTTGCATGCAAAGCAACAAATGCAACCTGTGGTCAAAGAGTAATGTAACTAACCATTCTTAGTCAGATATTTCATCCTTATGCAGTCATCTTTCAACACTGCTGTGCGGTACAAGATGACACTTGGCTGGTTTCAAACAGATTTGTTATTGTCATTCTAATTATGGCACAGCTGAGGGCTTTGATCAGCACAGTAAGGCAAAAAGACTGCTGGCAGTATGGAAGAGCCAATTTTTTAAAAAATGCTCCTAAAATAAAAAGCTGCAAATCCAAATTTAATCTTCTAAGCCCCAAGCTCCCCTCTGTAGCTCCCAGTTATGGCCACATGTCTTGAAGAAATAACATATTAACACAGGAACCAGGAATAAAATCACATTCCATTTGTAAAGCATCTCACACCTTGCAAGCCTATTCCCACCTCCAAATCCCTTCTGAGATGCAGAGTGGAAAGAASAAAAGGCACAGCAACACACTGCCTCCTCCTGTGTGTTTGCTTATTAGAACAGGGCTCATTCCTTGGCTGGGCTGTTGACCACTGCTGCGGCACAAATATTAATGTGCCCTTAAGCTCCCTCTTCTAATTTTGCCACTGATCCACTGGAATCCACTTCAAGAGAGTTGTGTAAGATTGGAGGGGAAAGCTCCTTTGCAATCATACACTGAACATGGGAAGTGCCTATAAGAAAATGAAGATATGGGTCACTGTGGTCTGTGGGAAGATGCAGYGGGGCCCATATTTTTCTRTACTGTGGCCCCAAGCAGGGAATGSAAGACAAGGCGGAACAACTAGTTCCTGGTAAACCCTGCACATGTTAAACATCTCCTGGTGTGCCCACGTGTGTTAAGCCACCACCAAACTCTTAGAGAAGAAAGGGATGTCATCATGCAATTCTACCCATATCCTAAACCAGCATCTGGCCCCAGTACGGAAAACATTTGCCCACCATGAGCTACAGACCGGCTTTTCCTGCTAGGTCTTGAATTGAGGATAGAGCAAAGCCATACTGCTGTGGGAGCAGAGCCAAGGAGCTTCTGCTACAAGTTGCCTGCTGTTTCTCCAGGGTGGACAGGATCAAACCCTAGCCCCAGTGGAAGAAAGGCAGTGGGGCTGCTCTTATGGTAGGTCTTGCCCAACTGCATGAGGAAGAAGAGCTGATCTGTGTAATCAGCCAAGCCAGAAGCTCTCCCACGAGCAGCCAGGCTATTTGCCAAGTTTTTTCTCTCGGTGTTTTATTCTGCCTGTGACCATATCTCAATTGTCATTTGAAAGCAAAGCCATGCAGTTCTTCTTCTGGGATAGAGCTACTCCTGCAACCCCCCACTGTACTGCCTGCTTGCTGCTGTAGAAATCCCTCCCTGGCTCAGTGACTTAGCAGCAATGTCAAAGCTTTGCTGGTGACCGCTTGCATGCTAACTATTGCCTGCAGCTGCTTCAAGAACCAGCTGCTCGCTTGGGGCTTAGACAACGTCAAGTTAAAGTAGCTCCTGCTCAGTCCCCAAATCCACATGGAGGAATTGTGAGAGGCAGCTTGGCCTGTGGTGTGTGCCTGTGGTGTGTGCTTGCATTTGTTAGCACAACAGTCCTGACAAGGCTTTGAAATACACACTTTGAGGGCAGCGAGGGAGGAGGCATTCATACTTTTCCTGCTCCTGCACTTTTTCAGTCGAGAAAGATTTCACCCAGTGCACACAACGGGGCAGGAGAAAGCATTGGTTCTTCCAAGCATTTTTACAAYGTGTTTATGTGATTCTTAGGGAGAAGAGGACTCTTCTCCTTACTTGACCTGTTGCACCCCATTGCATTTCATTCGACTTTGCTGATGAGCATAAGGAGCTGCTCTTGTGAGCTGGCAAGCATCCCCATGTTGCGGCTTGATAATCTCCACAGGTGCCCTCACCCTCCTCCCCATGACTCCTCCGCCTGCCCGAGGGGACTAGAGGCAGGTGGGCAGGGAAGTGGAAGCAGCCGAGGAGGTGAGAGGAAGCACAGCTGAAGGAGGCAGAGCTGGAAGCCTGGCCTGGGAAAGGGGAATATGAAGGCAGAAATATGAGGGGCAAACAGAAGAGCTATGAGAAAAAAAAAGGGAGGAGGTGGAAATAAGAAATGATCCTTCCTAGTCTGCAGGTTCCTCAGGCCAGGCATTTTACCTGTCTCTGTGACTGTATACTGTCCTGCTCAGGTACTCTGAGTACTGCTGTGTCATGTAGACTTCTGAACAAGGTGGTGGGAACCATGTGGCTGAGGCTGAGGGGTGCAGCAGTAGCTGGTAGCTCCTTTTTGCTAGGGGAAGGGTGATATGCAGATGTTATGCATAGTCCTTTGCATTGCTTGATCTGTTGAGAGCTTTCTCTCAGGTAAAAGCAGTTGTCTACACCTGAGGTATGGAAAGACACCATAAGTGGGTACTGTGGAAAGAGAGCTTAAAAATGATATAGGAAAGGAAAATACACTTCATAAAATGAGATAATGCCTGTCACAGAATACCTTAAAAAAACTGTGCCATTGTTCTTGTGCTGAGCTGCTAATGGCACTGGTTCTTTGGGGAGGGTTTCATGACCTTTACTGATCATAGTCTTCCCCCTCAGCCCTCTTCCCAAATTCCTGTATATGCTCCTGCTCTGTATTCAGCAAGTTGAATGAGTGAATGAACAAATAGTTCATATGCAGCATGAAATGCTAAAACCAAACTTTCATAAATGTATTCCAGTATATAACTGTCCAATTAAGAAACTGCAGCAGCTTTACAAATCAAGTGATACTAGACTTGGGCAAGCCAAGTGATCAAAGGTACAGCCAAGCCATAGTGAAACAAGCCAAAAMTCGGACATCAGCCAACAAAGCTGACTAAATACATAGAGTATGAAAAAGAAAATACATAATAGATATGCAAGGTCACTGTGGCCGCCAGGAAATGGTGCCAAAATATCCTTGCTGGCTTGACTTCCCTTGGCTTAGACCTACATGCAGATGCTGAGCTGAGCCCAAACTAGGCATCAAGCATGAGCCTGGCCTGCTCCTTCATCGGTTCAACAGCTCATCCTTGAGAGGCTTAGTGAGCTGTTTTTCTAATGGAGATTTTTTTGTCCGTAGGGAAAAAAAGCTGAAAAGTCTGATCTGATCTCGCCCCATTGCCCCTTTCAAGGTTTCATCAGGATCACATCCACTGATGTTCTAACAGTAATTTCTGTTTCTGATTTTTCAGCTGTGATCTGATTCCTGAGAGCTCGAGCTACTGAAAGCAGCCAGATCTGGCTTGTTCATTTGTAGTTCCTTCTCCCCTGCACAAAATGTCATAGGTTTTGAGAGGTGTTGAATGTATGGTGAATGTTTCCAAAGGCTGAATGTACTCCAAATGTCATATTGAGGCAAAGGCATTTTATTAGTGTTTTTAATTTCTTTAATGAGATTCTTCATCAAGCTCTGTAGATGGCAGTAGGTTAGTTTTCTATGAGGTATTTTGTTCAAGTACTTATACATTAGGGCATGTGTTTGTGTTTCTCTCCAAGCAGGGAAAGGGATCCCCAGCGGGATCAACTTGCACTGAAGGGTAATAACTAGGTGCCATTCTCCAAGGATTTGGGTCAAGGATTGAGGGGTTACCCAGGGTATTTTATTGCTGTAGACAAAACTACTGACCAGATGCTTTACCGTGAACACCAGCAAGTAAGGAAATCTCATATATATCAACAGTAAAGCTGAAAAGCAACAGTAAAATACATCAACTTTTGATATTTGCCTGTCTCTGGAGCCCCTCAGCTTCCTGCTCCTTATGCTTACAATGCCTATTGGCAAGAGAGGCCAGTGACATAAAAATAGATAAGAAGAGTAAAAAAAAAATCTGAATCAGCAGTAGAAAGTTCTATGGGTTCTTTCCATTGCCACCAGTGGGTTTTGGACCAAAGCTTTCCTGAATTAGAAATTAGCCGAGATACAATGTTTGGCTCAGAATACACACTTCAGATGCCTCAAAAAAGAAGGGCATTCAGATTTGATTCTGATATGCAAAACAAATGTTAAAATTATTAGGATTACTTACGTGATAATTGTTTGTCTTCAGGGCAAAATGGTAATTTGAAGAAACAAGAACCATGACTGATCTTTTGGTTTGTAATTACCTTTATAGATACACAATTGCATGTTTGGCTCTGGCAATTGAAATTGTTTTATTTGCTTTTCTTTGTGCATGTTGCCTGTAATTACTGCATCTGAGCACAGAAGACTCTATGTTGTTGTTTTGTAAGACCAAAAGGATGAGGGGGCCTGTGGTTTAGTTGCTGGATAATTTCAAAGAGATTTTGAATACAAGAAAATTCCTAAGGAATTGCCTGCTTTGTTGAGTTGCTTTTATTATATTTCTTCTCTTTTTTTTTAGTGTTCTTAAGGGTGTGGGGTGGGATGAGAGATGGCAAGAGCATATTGGCTTATTTASTCCTCACAGAGGAGTTCAAGCATTTCTCTGCCTGCTCTAAGTATTCTGGAATGTTGCTAACAATTGTAAATAATTTTATGCTTATTTTGCAATGTCCTTGAGCCGCGTGACTGAAATCAGTGGTTGTTTTGCTATTGTCATGAATGKATGGAAGCTGAGATCTTAAACAAAAATGTGATGCTGAAGTGTACTTCCCCTTCAGTCACATGCAGGCCTTTCTTAGTCCTGCAGATAAATTCAGTGGTACCCTCCTCTGATTTTCAGAAAACAGAGTTGGATGGAAAAGACTGGTCAAAACATGAGGATTATGACCAAGGATGGACAATTCAGCATGATGTGCCATATTTTCACTTCCCCTTGGCTTATTTTGAATGTTCAGAGAACAGAGGATTTTGTTCTGTGATCTGGCTCTGCACAAAATACTCATAGCATGTAGTAACTATGTCCATTGGCATACTTACTCATATATTTTGATTTTTAATTTTCTAATTGGAAAGGTCCCTTTATAGCATTCTGGAGTAGTAAAACAACTCCAACACAGACATTGTTTTCAAGGACTCCTGACTGATGTCTAGACTTCTATCATATTTATACCCATACATACTTGTATATAAGAGAAATGTTAGGGGCTACAACCTTGCCCGTTTGGCAGAAGAGGACTCTCCTCCATAAAAATATGGCTTATGTGTGCTGTTCTCAGTCAGTGGAAGAAACTGCCCCGGGCACTGAGGTCCTGCACAGACTGGTCCTGCACAGACTGGTCCTGCAGGGCTACAATGTTATTGGCATCACAGAGATGTGGTGGGATGGCTCCTATGATTGGAGTGTTGGGATGGAGGGATACAGGCTCTTTAGGAAGCACAGGCAGGGGACACAAGGAGGGGATGTCGCCCTCTATGTCAATGACCAGCTGGAGTGCATGGAGCTCTGCCTCGGGATGGATGAGGAGCCGACAGAGAGTTTATGGGTCAGGATTAAAGGGAGGGCAGGGACAGGTGACATTACAGTGGGGATCTGCTACAGGCCACCGGACCAGGAAGACTGAGTGGATGAGGCCCTCTATAGACAGATAGGAGCAGCCTCACATTCACAAACCCTGGTCCTCATAGAGTTCATTGAACTCCAGGGGGTTCAACCACCCTGATATCGGTTGGAGGGACAACACGGCAGGGCATAAGCAATCCAGGAGGTTCCTGGAATGCATCGATGATAACATCCTTCTCTAAGTGGTAGAGGAGCCAACGAGGAGAAGTGCTGTGCTGGACCTTGTTCTCACCAACAAGGAGGGGCTGGTGGGGAATGTGAAGCTCAAGGGCAGCCTTGGCTGCAGTGACCATTAAATGGTGGAGTTCAAGATCATTAGGGCACCGAGGAGGGCACACAGCAAACTCACTACCCTGGCATTCAGGAGAGCAGACCTTGGCCTCTTCAAGGGTCTGCTTGGTAGAGTGCCATGGGGCAAAGCCCTGGGGGGAAGAAGGGCCCAAGAAAGCTGGTTAATAATCAAGGATCACCTCCTCCAAGCTCAGGAGCGATGCATCCCAACAAAAAGGAAATCAGGCAAAAACGCCAGGAGGCCTGCAGGAATGAACAAGGAGCTCCCGGACACACTCAAACACAAAAAGGAAGCCTACAGAGGGTGGAAGCAAGGACAGGTAGCCTGGGAGGAATACAGAGAWATTGTCCGAGCAGCCAGGGATCAGGTTAGGAAAGCTAAAGCCCTGATAGAATTGAATCTGGCCTGGGACATCAATGGCAACAAGAAAAGCTTCTATCGGTACGTCAGGGGTAAAAGGAAGACTAAGGAAAATGTGGGGCCTCTCCGGAATGAAACGGGAGACCTCGTTATCAGAATACAGAGAAGGCGGAGGTACTCAATTACTTTTTTGCCTCGGTCTTCACCGGCAAGTGCTCGAGCCTCACTGCCCAAGCCGCAGAAGGCAAAGGCAGGGACTGGGAGAATGAAGAGCCACCCGCTGTAGGAGAAGATCAGGTCTGAGACCATCTAAGGAATCTGAAGGTGCACACGTCTATGGGACCCAATGAGATCCATCCACGGGTCCTGAAGGAACTGGCGGATGAAGTTGCTAAGTCGTGGCAGGCCAGTGAAGTTCCCACTGACTGGAAAACGGGAAACATAATCCCCATTTTTAAAAAGGGAAAAAAGGAAGACCCGGGGAACTACAGGCCAGTCAGTCTCACCTCTATGCCTGGAAATATCGTGGAACAGATCCTCTTGGAAGCTATGCTGAGGCACATGGAGGACAGGGACGTGATTTGAGACAGCCAGCATGGCTTCACCAAGGGCAAGTCCTGCCTGACCAACCTAGTGGCGTTCTATGATGGAGTGACTATATCAGTGGACATGGGAAGGGCTACAGTTGTCATCCATCTAGACCTCTGTAAGGCCTTTGACACAGTCCCCCACAGCATCCTTGTCTCTAAACTGGAGAGGTATGGATTTGATGGGTGAACTATCCGCTGGGTGAGGAATGGGTTGGATGTACGCATCCGGAGGGTAGTGGTCAACGGCTCAACGTCCAGATGGAGATCGGTGACGAGTGGTGTCCCGCAGGGGTCCATATTGGGACCGGTACTGTTTAATATCTTCATCAATGCCATAGACAGTGGGATCGACTGCACCCTCAGCAAGTTATCAGATGACACCAAGCTGAGTGGTGCAGTCGACATGCCTGAGGGATGGGATGCCATCCAGAGGGACCTGGACAAGCTCGAGAAGTGGGCCCGTGTGAACCTCATGAGGTTCAACAAGGCCAAGTGCAGGGTCCTGCACCTGGGTCGGGGCAATCCTCGGTATCAATACAGGCTGGGGGATGGATTGAGTGCAGCCCTGCTGAGGAGGATTTGGGGGTACTGGTGGACGAAAAGCCAGACATGAGCCAGCAATGTGCGTTTGCAGCCCAGAAGGCCAACCATATGCTGGGCTGCATCAAAAGAAGYGTGGCCAGCAGGTCGAGGGAGGTGATCCTGCGCCTCTGCTCTGGTGAGACCCCACATGGAGTACTGCATCCAGTTCTGGAGCCCTCAGTATAGGAAAGACATGGACCTTGGAGCGGGTCAGAGGAGGGCCACAAAAATGATCAGGGGGATGGAACGTCTCTCCTATGAAGAAAGGCTGAGAGTTGAGGTTATTCAGCCTGGAGAAGAGGCAGCTTTGGGGACACCTTATTGCAGCCTATCAGTACTTAAAGGGGGCTTATAAGAAAGACAGTAGCAAACTTTTTAGCAGGGTCTGTTGCAACAGTACAAGGCGGAATGGTTTTAAACTAAAAGAGGGCAGATTTAGACTAGATACAAGGAAGAAATTTTTTACAATGAGGGTGGTGAAACAGTGGAACAGGTTGCCCAGAGAGGTGGTAGATGCCCCATTCCTGGAAACATTCAAGGTCAGGTTGGACGGGGCTCTGAGCAACCTGATCAAGTTGAAGATGTCCCTGCCCATGGCAGGGGGGTTGGACTAGATGACCTTTAAAGGTCCCTTCCAACTCAAACCACTCTACGATTCTATGACTTAGCACTGTCTGCCTGCCTGCTTCAAGTGCAAAGCTACTTCTTCAACCTTGTCTTCTGTAGTATAAATACATATCAACATACATAAGTAATGTTTCTTCAAGAAATTTGTTGCTACAGAAGAATTTGTTGTTTCTCTCATCTCTTCACCAGGACCTTGCTGTGTATTTGTAGGGACACCATACATGATGGGAGCAAGGAAAGTGAGATGTACAATCTAGAACTGTCGTACTTTCATTTTTCCCCTGCACTTTGCCTCTCCTGATATTTTCTCAATTTAGAAGATTTCCAAGAGCATCCAGAAAATTCTGAGGAGACATGTGATAGCCATAGGACAAAAGAGAGAAAGAAGAGATAAAAGAACGTGGAATGCAACCGCAGATTGCGTTTGMTTCTCCCTGAAGGCGCCTCTTGGGGTGCGCCGGTGGGTGGCAGGTGGACAGCCCCAGGCAGACGGAGCCGGCTGGAGCTGCTCTGGGGGACGAGCCAGGGATGAGCGGGGCTGGGGTGCCAGCCTTCTTCCTAGCCAGAGACTCATTGCTGCCGGCAGCATGGCACAGGGGAAGCACCTCCAGGGAAACATGGGATTTTTCCCTGGGTTGTACCTAGGTAGTATCTGGCTCTGTGTTATCAGTGAAGCTTCAAATAGCTTATCTTTCGCCTACATACATATGTGTTTCTCTCTCTTGCCAGCCCAACATTTCTTCATCTGAATGTGTGAATAATAATCCCCTGAGTAGATATGGATAAAATAAAAGCATACTAAAATCCCCAAATATTCAGGGAAAGATTTTATCTTTTGTTACGTGGAAAGATGTCTGCAGTCTGGCTTCAATAAAGGAATAACTTAAAAGGCAGAAAAATAAGCAGCAGAACATCAGCTCTCACTTCAGTGTGTAAACTTTGGAAAGGCCACCTGTCAGATCCCTGGTGGAAAGCAGCATTTTGTTTGGCATCTGGCTGATTGCCACGATGAAATGTTGAAGTGTTTGGAAACTTATGGGACTTTCTTCAAAAGGCACACTTCCCCGCCCCCTTTCTCTAAATAATTAAATCTTAAATGTTCTGGCTTGCAGTTAAGAAAAGATAAAACACAACGGCAGGATTCTTTCAAACACACTAGCTAATAACGTGGGGGCCTTTCATGCTATTTATTTGAGCTTTCCCCACATGAAATACAAAAGAAATTGCCTCAGTGTCACCTTGTCATCCCAGGCAGTCACCGATTCTGATCTCGGTAACTGAAGTAAATCTGAAATAACTCCACTGAAATGTGACCTAGTTGCAGAGCGCTGCCTACTTGTTCCAGTGTAAAATTGGAGTATGAATGCAACTGTGATCTTATTAGTCTTATCCTGTCATAACGCCCATCAGTCACTGAAGCTACTCCAGATTTCGGTGACTCACACGAGCTACTCTCAACTCGGGCAGTGTGACTGAAAACAGAATGAGACCCACAATCGTCAGCTGGGTGACGTCTTGTCTTGTGAAAAGATAAGAATTTCACCCGAAGTCTGTTTGACAGCAGGCATATTTTGCTCTGATCACTCACTTTGACTGTTTTCCCTGGCGTTACATTGTGTTTCAGGGTCCTGTTGGAAGCAAGTTGCTTCATGATTTCAGCACTTTGAGGAATGCAAAGCTCCAGATTAACACCATCTGTTGTTTGAAGATAAAAGAGAAGACGCTGATGTTAGTGGCTAGTTCTCTTTGTAACTGCTGTTCTTTTAAGTAGCAGACACTATGAAGCTACTCTTGCCCTAGTAGATGCACATGGGGCTGCCAGCAAAGGGTTATGTGCTCTTGAGAAGTTGGACCCAAATTTTGTTAGAGTTATTTGTGCTATATAAAAAAAATCTTGGGTTTATTCCCTTAAGTTTCTTGCTGGCTTTAGTGCTCACAGGCACTAGGGGAATGGAGGGCCTGGAATCACCTTCAGTCATGATGCACAAATGGGGCTGCCAACATCCAGCCTTCTCCATGGTGTCCCACTAAGACGTCTTGAAGCTTCCTGGGAGTGAAGCATGAGGAGTCAGTCTGCAATGTCATTGCAAGAATGGAGATGGCACAGTAGAGCCTACAGAGAAAACCATGCACTGCTGAAACATTCCCCCCTATTTTCCAATGTGTTATGCACACCGGGTAAGAGGGGGAGTGCTGTTTGTTCTGGGGATCTAATGCTTTGTCTTGTATATGTGAGTTGGAAGAGCACAGGGACAAGTCAGAAGGTGGGTGATCTTGTCCTGCATGCTGGTTAGCAGAGCTAAAGAAAGAAATGAATTTGATCCAGATATAGAAGCACGGGCAGAACCAGGAACAAGGCTGTAATTCTCCGGCTGTGTCTGCACACGTCTGGCAGCATTTTGGCCTGAACTCAGAAAGAGCCTGCCAAACACTTCCAGACAATGCCCAGCTACAGCTGGGAATTAGCACAGGACAAGGACCACTCCCAAAAGGCATTTTGGGTGCAACCACATTGTTTGGAGAGTAAGGCAATTTAGCTTACCCTATAGTTGTGCTGTGCCAGTTGGCCTCAGGGCAAAGAGTGGTTCCTGAGCAGACATGGCTCTTTTCATTTACCACCACACTCCAGGTAGCTTGAGTGGCTCTGATCTACCCTTGGAAGAGCCCAGCACCTAATGACTTGAGACTTGTGACAGGGTCACTTCTGAGCTGCATGATGTATTTCCTATTGGCTCCCATGAGGTACAAGTCAGGCTCAGCTGCCATTATCCCTTGACTTTGTCACTGAGTAGTTTAACAACAATACCAGTTTTATTTGAGATGCAGGCAGTTGAAGATACAGGCAATCAGATGGCAATCACCAAATTCAACTTGCAGGAAATGGTGATGCCACTTGTTGAATCTCATCCAGGAATCCTGGGGTCCCATATCTACCTCTGTCACACATCTTCTGATGAAAATCTGTTTTTTAATCTTTTAATACAAAGTCTTGATTTTTTTTTCTGTGTTTTTAGTGAGTGCATTAGTTTAAGGGGAGCTTTGTCCAAATAAGAAGTGAGAAAGTCCTCCATGACATGACTGGTTCTCAATATTTCAAAACTAGCGACAGTGCCATTATTTTAAATAAAAGCAGGATACTTCATTGCTCCAACATGATTTTAAATCTTCCTGCGTGACAAAAAATCAGAAGAAAAAAGGTATTATATATTATCACAAACTGTTTTGGCCTAATGTATTACAAAATACAGAAAACACTGGGATACAGAAAACATTGAAAAACTTTTCACTTTTCACTTTAGTATAATCTCTTGCCAAGTACTGGAATCCTTACTCAGACAAACACAGTGACACTCATGAGAGTTTTCTTTAAGTTAGGCCTGCAAAGATTCATCTAAAATTTCCTAAATAAGTGCACAAATGGCTCCTAAGTGGAACCAAACACCAAGTAGTTGCTGGTCGCATTGCCTCATGTTCTCTCCCGCTGATTTGCAGGATCTCTGTTCCCTGCTTTTTTTTGATCCCACATGGGAGGGAAGGGCTTCAGGTTAACCCCATCAACCTGCTTTCCCTCTTTGACCCTCCTCTGTGTTCTCCTCAGACCTGCAAGGGTAAGGAGACATCCCAATCTCCCGTAGCCAGTCTTCAGGGGGATTATACCACAACCATGTTGGATGGAAAGCTGACGGACAGCCTAAAGGACTTTTTCCCAGTTTAGGATTTGGAGACAAGCCCTGTGGCATAGCCCCTGGAGAGAAAGCCTGTCCCCCGGTGGAGAAAAAAAAAAAAACACAAAAAACCCTAAGAAGCTGTGTGAGGGTATTTTCTCACAAAGATTTCCTTCTCCAGAGCCCCTTCCTGTGGGTTTCAACTACAATGGGGATAGTGCAGACCACTGTAAATGTTGATACAATTGAAGGAAAACAAGAATCTAGTTTGTCCTTTCCTGTCAAGGAGTCATTTCTTCACTGTGAAAGTGATGACTGAGCCCTGATCCAAAGAAATCCTGAATACTCAGCAATTCATGTTAAGGAGCAAAACAAAAAGCAAAATCCCTCTTTTATTCTGCCGTGGCATTTTGGTAACTTTTCAACATGCTGTCATCTGGTGACAACAAAGACCTCATATCTCCTTTCAAAAGCCTTCCTTTTGACCTTGTACTAATTAGAGTACATGTAAAAACAATTGCAAATTAAAATGCAGAATAATCTCTGCATTAGCTAAGGCAGACATTTCTAAAAATAATGAGGAATGGCACAAAGAAATACCAAGACAACAGCTTTGCCTAAGCTTGTGATTTGTAGATGACTGTGGTTAGTCTGCAAACTTGCACACATTTTCTGACGTTTACAAGGTTATGCTAAGATCCCTAGTCATGTGTCTAAAAAGTAATATGTTGACTTTGTTTTCAAAGCAAGTATGGGATATATAACTCCAGGACACATTTTCATCCCTATGGTACAGGGATGTACGCATGCCAGGATGTACTACTTGAAGATATTACCTGAGAATCATACATGGATCTGCTGGAATTTTGTGTTTGAGAAAGTGTGCACATCCCAACTAAGAGGGGCTGATGTAACTGTAGTATTTGAGGATTTCCTTGGGAGTTGTACAATGCCCCGTCCTCTTGAGGTTCAGTGAAGAGACCTCCAGCTCCCACCCCATTTATTAAGCATGTAAGATATGTAAGCACCTAATTCCTATTTGGATTTATGGGAACTTGATCCTCATAGGTAGTTTTGGTCACCCTACAGAGATTGCTAAAGTGACAGCACAAGTATACTCGGGTCCCAATCGTTTCTTGAAGGATAAGAGATAAAATTCCTTGAGGCAAAACCTGTTTCAGTTATGTGTATCTCTCTCGTTGTTTCTCACTACTGTGACATGTAATTTTTCATGGTTTCATTCTCACAAGGTGCCTGTGGAATGGGGTCATGCTATCTAACTTCTGTTCATTTCAGTGAGAGCAGCTGAGATATATTTTTGAACTAAAATTGAGCCTGAGCAGGCTACACTGTAACTCAGAAAGCCTGTGGGTGTGACAGGAATTTGGCTTCACCTTATGTTTCCTTTCTAAGGTTTTAAGTAAGGATAGCAAGATGTCTGTCCTTACCCAGGAAAGACTACAATGGCAACGCAAACAATGATCCAGATCCAAATAGGTACCTAGTATTTCACCATTTTGGGACAGTGGGAGTTAATAGGAGCTGTGAGAGCTCAGCACTTCACAGGATTGTACTTTCACTGAGACAGCCACTTGTCTCATTCATCTATCCCACCCTTCTGGCCTACATTTCTATGTGATGAAGATGATACAGCTATTTATGTGAGAGGGACCCAGGGAAGCATGGAGCCTGGAAGCAGGCGATGGTCCCTGAACCAATACATCTGGCCTTGCCTACCTGGAGCCTGCTCCTCACTGTCTGAGGGCCAAAAATCAGTTGTTATGGCAGCTAAAAATGTGCCTGTCTGCTTTCCTGAGCCACCTGGGGATTTGCTGATGAGCTACTTAGGAGCAAGCAGGAAAACTCAGATCATTTATGCTTCTACAGGTCAACAGCAGACCTATATATGTAGTAAGGGACTGGCAATGGTGTAAAACTCCCCCTTCCTGTCAGTTCATGGCCCACGTGAATAGAGGTTGAGTATCTTTCATTTAATTGAACAGCTGACATTAGAGGTATCTAGAAGCAGCATGAAGCATGATCACGAAGAAAAGCAATGTTACCCTGAAGATGCAACTTACTGTTAGCTTTCGTTGTATCTTCTGGTATGAAGACTGGAATCAGCCTATCTCAGATGCTTTAAATTCATGAACTCACATTCACAGTACAGGCCAACATTTAAATATGGCAGAAAGGCAAGTTTTTCTGACCTCAGCAGGTGAACAGCTTGTGCCCAGAAGCACAATTGGTGAGCCTCACCTTCTTCTATCCTCATTGGCATAACTGCAGATGCTACTCTTATTCTCATAAGTATTTAACCCTCCTTTCACAAACCACTTGCTTCCATAATATCCTGCAGCAGGATATTAGCTTGTACACGGATACATTTTCTAGCAATCAGAGGTTTGTCAGGTAAAAGTAAATAATTCCATGTGATCATTAGAAAGCAAACTGCTGTCCAGCTCTCTACTCTATTGTATTCCCAGAAGTCACAACACAGGTATAAGAAAACAGTATACAGATTTTTATTTTTAAAAAAGTGAGAAAAAACACACAGTGGAGACACTTTTTATTCCAGGTGACCCATCTATTTTAGCAGTTAAATGTAAACAAATGTATTAGGACAAACAATCAGATCAACAGCAATAGAAAATTGAAAACAGACTTGAAAAGTTTGAAAAAGGAGTGCTCACTGTCACAGACTCTATCGGGCAAACCCTTCCTTAGTTCACACCTGCACATGGCATTCTGGGCCGCTGCAGCATTGTGAGGTGCAGAGTAACTGTTTCAGCCTACAAATCTATTCCACCATGCAGAGCAGGGTGGTTGGGCACGGGAAAGTCTCCCTAATAAGATGTGGCCTTTCTACTGCCTCCTAARCAATTTGTTCTGTTGGTTGTTTCATGGAGACGCCAGACAAATTTTTTGGAGCTTTGCGAAGGATGAAAACAGAAAGACCTGATCAGCAGTTAGCCCCTGCTCAAAAGCAGGGATTGCAGATGGGAAAGAAAAGGATTGGGGAAAGAAATACTTCCTTCCTCTCCTGGTGGAAAGCTTACTTAACTTGACTGGTTGATGTTGAGGCTGGGAGAAGATTGCTCATGGTCCTCAGTATCTTCTCTGGTATTAGTCAATGATGAGACAATGCCTCCCAATCGGAATGCAAGAAACATACCATCTTTCCCAACGCCAAGTCCTGTACCTAACCGCTAAATAGGATGCAAATGGAGTCTGTCAGTGTGTCAAATGAAGCTGACCACATCCCACAGGACTTTTCTAGCCACCACAGATGTACAAGCAGACTGTATGCACAGCCCAGCTCCATCATGGATCTTATATTTGTTTATACATTTTTTTTTTTCAGTATTTTGATTTAAGGGAAAAGCAAACTTAAAGGATAAAGACTTTCAAGCACTGGTCTCCACTTCAGATGGCCCTAATGTAGATACCCTTGGCAGATCATGCCATCAGTACAGAGGGGGAGGGAGAAACTGTAGCAAAATTAAGGTGAACAGCACCCAAAAAAGTGGCCTTCAGTAACCAGGCAGCCCTGATGGAGAGATCAAAGTTTTAAAATAAAAGGTTTGAAAGGGAGAAAGATAGACCCCAGGAAGAAACAGAGAATTGTTTCTATCTGTTCTCTCCATACCTGTCATTTTTTGTATTTTGCCTTTTGACATAATGCTGCCCTGGATGCTTCTTTCTCTGGCAAATCACCAGCAAGGAAATTCCTCTTCATTTGCTCAGAATCTGAATTTTCCAGCCTTCATTCTTCACATCCAAAAGATATGGAGACAGATATCTAAATGCATTTCTGTGGCTTTTACTAAAAATAAGTACATTTTTTCCTATTAAGTCTGTATTTGGTCATGAATGAAATCCTACAACTTCTTAGTGAATATGAGATCCTGCTCAGTGCTGGAACACATGTATTCAAGCCACCTGTCACAAATGCAATCCCCATCAGCGAAAATAATTCCATAATTTTGTCTCACTAATGACACAAATTCTTTGCAAACCAATAGATAGCATATCACTTCTACAAAGCTGTTCCCTCAAGCTTATTACTGCTTTCCATGCATCACCTTCTTCCCTTTTGTTTTACAGTTTTGAATCACACATTCCTCATTCCAATTTTCTTTCATTTAGCATTCTTCCGTTACTCATGCTGAAATTGTAAAATGAAAAACCCAGTTACAGCACTAGACTTTATGACTTTTTGTGTGTATATGAATGGAATGTATGTATAAAATGATACATGAATAGTAAAGAGGCGAGTTAAACATGGCACCTACTCTGGATTGCTTCTCCTCTGTGTAGTCATTTCCATTTGCATATAGCTTTGCCAGGCTTTAACTGCAAAGGTTAGAGCTTGCTTGGACAACTTAAAATTACATCCTTCTGAACTCTGAGGTGTTTGACATTGCAATTTAGTTTTCTTTAATAGAGGTTTTTGTTTGTTTTTATAATATAGCAAGCATTTTCTTTGAAAGGTAGCTCAACATTTGTATTATAATAACATCTGGAAGCTCAGACCTAAAAATTAAATGCTGTTGGGCCTAATTGCACTAACTGCTGTATAAACATACAATAAATGTCCTTGTCCCAAAATTACAAGATGAGACAAATACAAGCAGATGGGTAAGACAAAAAAAAAGAAACAAATTGAATAGGATATTCCCAATTCTTAGAAGTCAGTGCTCAAAACTCTTCATTCATTTGGCTGTAATTCAGCTGATAGCAGATGCTTAGGGGAAGAATATAAGAATAGTGCAATTACAGAATGTCATGGTTTAACCCCAGCTGGCAACTGAGCACCACCCAGCCCCTCACTCCCTCCCCCACAGTGGGATGGGGGAGAGAATCGGAAGGGTAAAAGTGAGAAAACTCGTGGGTTGAGATAAAGACAGTTTAATAGGGAAAGCAAAAGCTGCGCACGCAAGCAAAGCAAACCAAGGAATTCATTCACCACTTCCCATGGGCAGGCAGGTGTTCAGCCATCTCCAGGAAAGCAGGGCTCCATCACGTGTAACCGTGACTTGGAAAGACAAAACGCCATCACTCCGAACGTCCCCCCTTCCTTCTTCTTCCCCCAGGTTTATATGCTGAGCATGACATCATATGGCATGGAATATCCCTTTGGTCAGTTGGGGTCAGCTGTCCCAGCTGTGTCGCCTCCCAACTTCTTGTGCACCCCCAGCCTACTCGCTGGTGGGGTGGTGTGAGGAGCAGAAAAGGCCTTGACCCTGTGTAAGCACTGCTCAGCAGTAACTGAAACATCCCTGTGTTATCAACACTGTTTTCAGCACAAATCCAGAACATAGCCCCATACTAGCTACTGTGAAGAAAATTAACTCTATCCCAGCCAAAACCAGCACAACTTTCCACTGCTTTACCTCCCAGCTTCCAGTAGTAACTTGTTTAGGGGCTCCTTAAGCCAGAAGTTATATCTACATTGCTGTGTTTAGCCATGCTGTATGAACTGTTTTATCATGAATTTTCCTAATTACTTTCTAAAACTAATTTTGGGCTCCAGAGCATCCTGTGGCAATGAGTTCCACATTTAAATTATTTGCAGAAAAAGTATTCCTTTTGTTTGTTTTAAACCGCGTGCCTCATAATTTTACTAGTCCCCAATAAGTTCTTACACTTAATTGTTCCCTATTTACTTTCTCTGACCCTAGTCACTTAGTATCATGAGATCGTTCTACAACTCTTTGCTGTCTGCTTTAGTTTTGGCTAGCCTGAATAATTCTGTATCATTTACTAACTTCATCACCTCACTCTTCAGTCCCTTCCCAATTCATTTAATGAACTGCATGAGTCAGTATAGCTCCCTTGGGCCTTACTGGTAAGGTCTTTCAATTGCAAAAGCCAACCATTTATTCTTAGCCTTTATTTTCTAACAAATTAATAATCTATGTGACCACTCCTATGACAGCTTAGTTCCTTTAAGCATCTTTGTTGAGAGAAGTCAAATGCTTGTTGATAAAATCATTACATCAATTGAATCGGTTACTTACAAGTTCAGTGACTGGATCATAGAACTGTAATAGATTTATAAGGTAATACTTTTCCTCTAAAAGGCTTTATTGTCCTCTTCAAGCTCTTCCTAGATACATCGCATTTATCCATATATGCACTAATTCTGTTCTTTTTAAATTTTCCATTGTATTTACCACCTTATATTTCTCTTGTGCTGAGGCTGATTTACGCAATATATCATGCACCACAGTTCGTTCATAGCCTTCACAGGGAGTTCCTCTGGAGCACTTAGGTAAATACCACATGGTCCTGATTAACAGCTATTGTGTGGTTTACATTTTCTCCTAGGCACAAAAGTCCTTGTATCAACACTTCAGTTTGAGATAAATCCTCAGACTCTTTCTCTGTAAAGAATGGTCCTGGTATGAGAAACTCCATAAACTTCTCTGCAGTGAACAGTGAAGCCTTGGCATCAACTTTAGGTTTTCTGCTCTAGTCTGATCTTTCCTGAGTATGCCTTTTACACATAGATCATTTTTCACTCACCAATTCTCTGGCATGTTTCCTGCTTTTCATGTTTGAGTAAGTTTCTATTATTACTCTTAATACCTTTGGTAAATTGCATGCTTCGTATTGGCCTTCCTTATTACGGCTTTACGTTTATCTTGCCAATATTTATGCTTTCTTCCATTTTTGTCTTAAACATAACTGCCAGTTTTGAAGTATAAAATTCTACTCCTGATAGCTTTSTTTTTTTTGGTTTTTAGCTGCATTGGTTTCTTTGTGTTTTGACTGAATGTTTTTAACTGGTAGAAAATATTTAGTCTTCTAACATAGTGCCCTTAAACTGTCTTCTTGCTCTCATTCTCCCAACTGTTTTACCCCGTTAGTTGCTTCACCGGATTAGCTTTGTCTTATCTTTTACTGACTTTTCTGAGATTCACTGCTAATGGTCTGCATTTTTGAGGAGGTGGAGGGCGGTGTATTGTTTTGGCTAGCTAACATGGATTTTCACCACGTTATGCTCCTTGACCTAGAATGACTCTCAATTAACACACTGTGAACCAGCTCACTCCTCAAACCTAAACCAAGGGCCGCTTCTCTTCTTTGGATCCTTCACTATTTTTTTTCAAAGTGCCACCAGTTTAATTATTTACAATTTAGATTCTTCAACCTTCCCTAGTGGGATGTTTACCCTGTCTGCATTAGGGTGACTGAAATTTCCAGGTACTATTGCATTTTCGCCCTGACACCTTCTCAAACCTCCAACAATTAGTTGACTGCAGTTTCTAGGATCTTGAACATGTCTTTTTCTACAACTTATGCCCTCTCCAGGTACTATGGAGCATGAGCTGTCTACCTTTGTTTAATGTATCTTCATGCTCATTATATTTGGCATAGCTTTAGGACAAGAACAGTCTTTGTGTCGACTCTACAACTGTGTCTCCAAACAGAGTAGCAAACTTATTCCATGGCTTCTGGTATCGTGCCTTTAACAGCGTGCAAAGCAGGTGCCCAGAAAAATGAGAAGCCCTGTGCAATACTTCAGAGGAAAGAATTCTTCCTAAAGCTCTCCATACACTGCCACATGATCAGAGCCAAATTATTGTAGATTTCTACACGGATACTGAAACTGATTAATTTTTTCAATGTCTTTGTGCCAGAATAGTTTTTGTGAATGTATCCAAGAAACATTCCAAGGCAGATTATAGCAATCTTAAAGAAGGTCAGCTTTGGATATAAGACTCTTGGCAATGGGCCTTTAAACTTAAAAATAGCAATGGCCAAACCTACAGGTCTTAAATTATTTTGTTGTTGCACCTGAACCTTGAAGCTGTGGTAAGATTTCATGTTAAATTTATAAAGAGAAGGCACATCCTTTGAAAAGATTATCAATAGTAGGTATCTCATAGTTTGAGTAACTTCTTTTTGTGAACAGTGAACGGCATTGACTCAGGTACTTCTTGTCACATTACAGCTGTCTGTCTCAGTGTCAAACACAAAGGGAGTAAATTTAAAACAGGAAGAAATACAAGCTTAGGAAAGTGGGGACAAAAATATTTAAGGATAGAGTATTTCTGAAAGGTAATAGAAAGGAAATTTCCTCACATGTGTGGATCTAAACTACTACAGATCTTAATGGAGAACATCAAACAAAAGTATTTTATTAACTGTTAAATGGAAAGCAAATGTACCATCTTAAGGAATTATTTTTACCATCTGGTATCAGCTGTAATGTTACATTCTCCCCTCTCCCATCTCTGCATATAGTAAGCCATATCTAGCTCTTTACTTTTAATCTTGTTTAATGCCAGAAGGAAGTAAATGCCAAAATGGCCTATTTCCACTGATGCCATTCATTCCCCATATGTTCAGTTTTCATTGCAGGTATACAGCAACGATTGTACATCTCAGTTTTCTGGGGTTAATTTACATGGTCCCTGAGATGTATCTACACAGACTCTAGAGTGAAAAAGGGGGTATGCACAATGCTAAACTGTGGAAGTGGGAGTGACAGAAAATTATAAAGGTTGGAAAAGGATGAGGATGCTAAGATGAAAACAACAGACTAGTTAACCAATAAATGGATTTTTTTTTTTACTTATGTTCATATCCAGTAAATTAACTCAGTCCCAGGCCAGCTCACCCAGATTGGGATTACTCTGAGACTCACCCTGGGTCTCATTGTTTTGGGAAATCTTTTCAAAAATTTCATGTCTCCTCTGTTATCTGCAGCAGTATTTCATGCACAGATGTACTTCCTCTTCACATGTGACAGTGCTGTGCTATTCCCAATCCTGATCTCTCAGAAAAAGACACTTATTTTATTCTGTGAAGAAAGTCCACTCCTTGCCTGTGTTTCAATCACCCGGCGTACTTTGTCTTTCATGTCCATGTGAAAAGTCTCACAACCAACACTCCAAAAACAAATGGGTGGTTTAGAATAGCATTTTTCAATCAACAGCTCTTATTGCTGTGGGTGAACCTGAGTCATAAGTTAAAGAGGACATAAAGGCACTGAATTCTGTAGCCTTCAGTAGCTGTGTTAGCTTGAGTTAAAGTTGATGGCTCCAAGTGACTCAAGGTATTACGTGTCCAAGTTGCAGAACTTGAGTGCAAACACTTCTTCCTTGCGCCTTTGCCAAGAGATCCAGTTCTGCCCGAGCTTGGAGGAAACAGCTAGAATATAACAGTGGATGATTGAGGATTGTTAGTCTGAACAGGAGCTAAGTCTTGAGGTATCATGACTATTGAGATATAAGAACAAAGCTGTGACAGTCTGCTCCAATACTCTTCCACTTCCTTTTTCATATATACTCAGAGGTGTATCGTGTGGAAGCAAAGACTTCCCTGCTGTCTTAAGCTCTAACGGGAATTAAGATAGGGAAATCTTGAGATAGCTGAAGTCCCAGGGACACTGCTGCACTCCTCTTGTGACCATGAACATGTGCCTTTTCTTCCAGCATACTACAGAACATGCTAGAGTGCATCTAGTCTGAGACATCCCAATGCATGTATCATGTAAACTAGAAAACAGATATAGAAAGCAGAGGGGACACATGAAAATATAGGATCACACTTTCTTATGGGAATTTTTCAGGTAACTCAGAGAAGTAATAGGACTTCTGAAGTGTGGACCCAAGGAAGGGTTAACCAAATGCATTTGCAGTATTACCAGTACTAAAGGATAACAGAGAACAACCCAGCCCAACAGAAATATCACAGACCAGACGGACAGCTAGTGTCACTCTGGTCAGGAAAGGAAAAGTTGCCTTCCTGGAACCAGGGGCAAGCAGGCTTGGTGAGTAGACTTGATCTCTGAGATGCTGCCTCATCTGCATGGGTTTTTTCTTTTTACGCTTTTATTTATAAACATTTTTAAATGTATCATCTACTCTAAATGTTTTAAGTAGTTTGATTTGCACTTTACCTTGGCCTGGATTAAGAACAATTTCAAGAGAGATAAATAATAAATAATTTCTTAAGCAGGGAACACCAGACCACAGCTGTACATATCTGTTAGAAAAGCGCTGGTCTGACAAGCACAAATGGATCCAGAGAGAGACCCGGTCCTCAGATAAGGGGAGAGATGGCATTGCTTTTCTTTTTTGTTTTGGATTAGATGTTGTAGCTTGCACGACTCAATTTTACACCTCTGTAATACTAGCAAAATGTAGGTTGCCTTCAACAAACTGTATTTGGCTTACAACTGCATTCACCACCTTTTTTGTGCAGTGCCACAGAAGGCTGCCAGGCGCTCTCTGGCCCTCRGCTGAGACATAGCTACGGCGTCTGCTACAGGAGGTGGGTCTCTACTGCATTTTCAGGAAGGACTTATGCGGGCTTGTAGCAGTCTACCTACGACAGGCTGACAGTCAATGTAGGATGCAAAATGCACTTGGGAAGCATRGTAAATTAAACTCTCCTGCCGTTAGGTGTCTGGCTCTGTACTGCTTTCTGTGTAGTCACTGCTAGCTTGATACCAATGTCTGAGCCAGATTGTTTAAATCTAGTTCAAGTATTTGTGCATAACAGAGCAATGTAGAAGTATCCAGGAACTCTCATTACATTGAACAGACAAGCTATTTTATATTTTTAGTGGAAAGAAAAAAAAAAACCCTGCAGTCTAAAAAATATTTATATAGGACATTGCAATTATTGTTCAGAATTAATGAGTTTTATCCCCTTCTTTTGGCTTAAAGAACACAAAATCCTGATGAAAGGAAACAGATGTAGTTGTTTTAAGCATTTCCAAAGGAAACTGCAGTAAAGTCTGAAACATCACTGCATAAAAGCCTTGTGTGTCATGGAGATGTTCTGATATTGTTTTCATTTGCCAGCTGTGTGTAAAGAGGGAGTTATGTCTGTGGCCAATAGGTCTTCCCACATCAGAGCAGTAACAACAACAAAGCAACGGAAATATTAGGAAAACGCTAACTTTACCTTCAAATACACTTGATTTTCCTAAACAAGAAACATAGATTAGGAATTAGTTCAAAGGAAAATGGTCAGAATTTATAACGCTCTACTGAAAGAGACAATAATAGGAAGAAAGAGCATTAATAAAATGAACCGGTCTGAAGGGAGTGTGGCCAACAAGTAAGATATCAGAACGTTACCTCCTGGCTCTCCTCCTTAGCTAGTGCTTGTCAATCTCTATCCTCCAAGAAAAATACCAGCACTTTCAGTCGGTCTGAAGAGATATGGCATAATAAACTAGCAAGGACTTTCTGCAAGGGACTACAAATTGGGTGATTCAAGTCCAGCTCCTGCCTCTGCCTTTACCATTGGTGTTAAGTGTTATTATCTGTGTTATGGTAACACCTAGAAATCACAACCCCAATGTAGCAGACATTTCTACAGCAGACCTGTATAACTATAGTCTTTGCCCTGGAAACACCTGCAGCCTGGTGATACGAGCTTCCTGCGCTTTGGTTTTCCTATCAGTCAAATGGGGAACTTCTGTTTGACCAGGATGTCTGTATGACTTGACTGTGGGTTTCCAATTGATGTTCTTTTTCACCTACTGCCCCCTGCACTGGAAAAACAACTGTTTGAACACTGCAATCTTCAGATCACTGGTCCCAGTTTTGCATTCAACGCTACACATCATTGCAGTGATATGTTCAGACCTTACTACGTATGGAGTCCAAGCTATTGAACACGTTGGAAAAAAAACAACAAAACAGAACATCCAAGGGATCAAACTTCTTAAAATTCTTTTGAATCACATCATTGCATGATAGGATGACACTTTAAATTACTGACATTTTCAAATGGGAATGCAGCACAAGTGACAAAATATCTTCTGTTAACTGAAAAAAATCATGCACAACTAATGTAACATAATGGCTAAGATCTGGAGTGGAAAAGATGATAGTTCCCTGTGAAAATCCTGTCTTTGGTTTGTATTTTCTTAATGTGTTTCTCTGGCAGTGTCTTTCCCCAGTCAGTTGAGATGCTGACACTGATAGTCATTTCAGTAACTTAATTTCTCTTGTTGTTTATTCTGGTCACCTTTTGCATTTCAAAGGATTACCATTCAATTTCCAAGAACTATGGTGTTGCCCTGACAGCTTGCAATTAAACCATAAGACTTTAAAAAAAACCCTCAACCCTAAAAAAACCTAAAGAAAATTAAAAAAACCTAATACCCTAATGAAGGAGTATATGGGAATAAACTTCTGGTGACCCAACAGAAAGAAAATATCAGAGAACAATAACGCTTTCAGGAGACAGATACTTCAGTAAGTACATATCCTGTTCAACAAATACCATCTACAGTGTTAATAAAACACAGGAAGACTGTCAAAGCTTACCTGCTGGACAAAAGCTCTAGAAAAGAGGACTTTTGTTTTTCTACCAGGGAGGGATACAGTCTCCAGCTAAAGAGAGGGGTGGGTCGTCGTGTTATTACATATTACATTCCGCACAGCCACTAGTACCTAATGCAGCCACCACAGAGGAGAGGAGGGAGAATGAACCGCTCTTAAATTCTTCGCTCCCAGCTCAGTATATGAACTCTTTTGCTGGGAAGTGACAGAGAACGGACAAAAGTCACTGTCTTTGAACAGTATATATATGAGCACCATCCACCAAAGAGGATCCCTCATGAAGGTATGGATACTCTTGATATTTCATGTGATTTCATCAAACTGTAACTGTCTGTGAGAGTCAAGACGCTGAAAGAAGGAAAACAGACTGGCAGCCATGGAAATGCAAAGTCCATGGGATACAGCAGCCTAGGGCATGGGAGCAAGCCCAACTGATTATTGGACACCTATAAGGTACATTTCGTAAATGTGAGGATGCTTCTTACAYGTAATAAGAAATCTTTACCACAGACATCTGATTACATAAATCCAGGTGAGATCAGACTGAGTAAAACAGGAATGAACATAAAGATTATGTTCACACTGCAGTGCTACATGCAGTCATTCTGCCAGGCAGGTTCCTGTGGAGCTCATGGCTCCAAAACTGATATGCTCTCTGATATGCTGGTGATATCCTGTGTATGTTCTGCATTTGAACAGGATACTAGGATTTACATGCACTTTATGCTTTAGGAACTAAAGCTCAGAATGATCTATTGCACATACTTGACTGCTGTCAATTCAGCAGTTTAGGCATTTGAATATACAACAAAATACTTCCCTCCCTCAAACTGTACTAAAAATATAGTTCATTTTATGAACGAATAACTAGTTATGTGCACTGAGAGTTTGGAGGACAAAAATTAGCACTTTTGCCTGGAACTTCATCTCAACAGCAATATGGACAGAAAAAAAAGAGAGTGGAAGCTAAGCATCCCTGTTCTGCACAGCATCAAGAAGCCATGGGTCAGTTCATCAACAAGAACCCTCTCTCTGCAGAATCCTACAGGAGCCACGGGGAAGAATCTACATGAAAGCAGTTACACAAAACCAGTGGATTCGCAGTAGCTTGTGCCGTATCTGCACAATGTTTCCCATCCTGCACCTGTTGTGCTGGCAGAAATTCAGCCATCATCAAGGACCCACCTCTAAGGATGTACGGCTGAGGACAGGACACCATTGACTTAAGCTGCAGGAAGCAGAGGCCTGGAGTAATAGCCCTGTTTGACAATGTGTGTGTGTGTGTGTTTTTGGAGAGGGTGTGCATGCCAGAATACAGCTAGGGAACAAAGGTACAGGGTAAGAGTCATCCTACATTCAAGGTCAAACTTTTTCAAAATCCTAAAATAAACAGGGGTCATCCTGTATTCATGATCTTATTCTGCAACAAATGCAGTATTTATTCAGCTCTTTCCCTTTTCCAGCCTTTATGGCTGCCATTTCCAATTCTAGACAGAACTGCAATGCATTTTATATCTACAACTCAGTACATGGCATCTTAACATCATTTTTTTCTTCTCTTTCACCTGTACCTTGCAATTCTGCATTTTGGATCTATACCTGCATGTTTTCAACAGCACTACAACACAGTTGTCCCCTAAAAAGACATCAGAAGATTCCCCTCTACAGTCAGCTCCACGTTCCCCTTTTTAACCCTCTGTATCTTGAGTATGCCCCCATCCTGGCCCAGTTCAAATGATACTATTCTGGTGATTTGCAACCTAATTAGGATCCACCATTCCAGCTTAACAGCAGCAGAGAATGTGCTGCTCTTCTGTCGTGTTATCAGCAGAAGCTCAGCAGAGTTGGGAACCTGCATCTTCAGGAAAGCATTTCATTTTCAAGTTAGTAACTTGTCATATACACATTTTCTCCTTCCGCCCTCCAGTTTTAATAACTGAACAAAGCGTTTGAAAGGAATTCCAGAGGAAGAAACTTTGTTCAGTTAAGACTCTAGAGCTGAGTTCTTTTCCTACTGTGGACTTCCTATGAGAAATTTGGCCAGCCTGTGAACATCTCCATTCAGTCCCAGTAAAATTTAGAAAGTGAGAAGGCTATTGTGAGAATAAATCAATGAACAATTGTTCCTAGGTATTATGGGATTGAGACCACATAAATCCACAGAGAGCTAAAAATCTAAAGGCTGGAAAAAAGTGAGTAGACTATAAGAACAGACAGTGTCCTTCATACTGTCCCACCAATGTACCTCATTAGCATGGACCAGGAGAAAACATTCAGAAATGAGAGAATAATTTGTCCCCAGGCCCATTAAATTCTTGGACCCTAGTTAGCAGGAGTGTCCAGGGACGTCATGTCATTTTTTTGATGGAAAATGTTTCTTAGGATGGATAACCTTGAGACAAGCTACTAACTTCACACAGGTCACAAATAATCCTGTAAGCTGAAACAGCTTGATCTTTACCACTTTGGTCTAAAGCCACCTAGGGACTGTTGCCTTGGTTGAAGTCTTGGATCAGCTTTATTTATCTGAGGAAAGTTTGTGAGCAGATTCTGAGATTAATGAAAGACAGAGATGTCCAACAAAGGCCTTGAAAGGATGACCCAGAATCTACACAGAAATAAGACAATAGAAACCTGCCATCCTAAATATGGCCAGATGCATGAACTGGGCTGGGGCTATAGCTGAATGGTTTGATTTGGCTAAGCACAGAATTACAATTTGTATATTGGAACTACAAGAACTCTGTTCTACTTGTTCACGTAAGCCCCAAAGAACAGACCCAGATAAATCAAGGGGAATGTTAAAGCATATTGGCTTTTTCTAGCATAATGATAACACCATTCTGTTGCAGTGTTTTTTCATCAGCTTAACAAGCCTTCAAGATTTATCTTTTTTACATTCAAATTCAACCTCTTATCAAGGTTACTTAGATAAAAAAAATGAAGGCTGATCTCATTTCCACCAACTGAATTCCAAGTTGTTATTTACAACAAATAATTTAGACCTTATCCTTCCAGATGCATGTTACAGGCCAGGGAAGAATATATATGGCAGACTGTCATATTCTGATCCTATGTCTCATTTCCCTTTACGTTTACCAGGCAGACTTCCTTTTCAAAGAAGGCTGCTGAAAGCATTTTTTAATAGATGATAGAAATTAATTTTATTTGCCTGTGGCCTCTGCAAGAATTTAAGATCTTAGTGGTATAGATCTGTGAAAAGTGCCTTTCTTGTTGCTTGCATTTTATTCTTCATTAATCAGCATTTGCCTGTCAAATACAGCATTGTAAGGGCAGTCATCTGGCATTCAAAGCAGTGCTGACTGAAGAGTCTGGCAACGCTGCAGCAGTACAGGAGAGAGAGCCAGCACCCAGGCAGAGATTTCGGCTTTCTGTGTTGATAGACTAGGAGTGACAAGAGCCAAGAAGAGAGAACTGTGGTGAGGCGGGAGAGAAGCATGCTTGCCCTTAAGTGCCATTCCTCATATAGAAGATATGTTTAAAACACCATTTCCTTTTCATTTTCATTTTTATTATCTTATTTTACTGTTCTTCTGAAAGATGGCAAAGCTGTTAAGGTCCTCACAAACTTAAACCCAAATATCTATACCTCCCAAAAGTCTCAGATCTTTAAGATATTAGCACTGGGCAGATGCCTGTAAGGAAAACAGTCTAGTGTGCAATATATGCACTTGCCTCTAGAACCTCACAAAAGGGCACAGCAGCTGCAGACATACATACAGTGGATACAGCTAGGCACATCCAAGGAACACAAGAGCATGGTGTCTGCTTCTAATGTGTACAGGAGGGATATTTGTGTAAGAAACCTGAATGAGCTGCAATCCTAATGTGAAACCTTAATACAACTTAATTCTACTTAGAGTGGTTGAATTTCAAAGTTGAGTAAAAGGTGAGCAAAAGGCTAGCGCATCACTTAAACCAAGTTAAGTCCTTAGAGTATACGTGTCCTGAAGTCTTGTATAAGAAGATTTAAGAAGTATGTAAACCCCATTTTGGCATAAAAGCCATTTCACATCTGGAGAGACCAGAAAATGTACAGCCCTTTGATTCAATCTGTTCATAGCTACAAGGGATAAACTGTATATGAAGGCTGCCTTTGAAGATTGAAAGGCTGCTAAGAGTGAAGTCTTTTCAGTATCTGTGCTAAGTATCTCTGTATCAGTATCTTTCCTGAGAAACAACTCTATCGGGTATCTCAGCCAGAATTTGGCTTCGAGCATGTATGCTGATTGCACCAAGTACTGCAACATGACAATATGTTCAAGCATTGCCAAGTATAAGCATGTCACACCTATCCCACTCTCAGGGCTTTGTAACAGGAAACTGCTAAGTTCATAAAATCCCAAACTAGCATAAACAGAGGAGAAAGGGAGATGCTATTCAACGTCTCTTCCAGGAAAGGCACTAGGGGAATCAAATAAAGCCACTAAAATCCACATTCAAAATAGACCAAAGAAGGTAATTCTTATTCCACCAGGTGGATGAGCTGTGGAACACCTCTTCAGAAGATGTTGCAAAGGCTGAAATCTTACATGGGTGGAAGGGAAGCCTGGACAAACTCATGGACGGGAAACCCACCAAAGCTTACGAAATATACGGAAACTAAATCCTGCCTAGGAAGTCTCCAAACCAAAAATGTTTGGAAGACAGGAGAGTACAAGGGGAAGTATCATATATAGTTGCCTTATTACATCATTTTCTAGGTATTTTGGGTACTGTTGAAGAGCAGAATACTGGAGGAGATGGTTCTATTTTCTAACCAGGTGTGACCTTTCTTAACTTCTGATAATCCTCAGCCTCAGTTTTGTGAAGCATGACTTTAAAGCAATCTTTTATTTTGTAAAGTAAAAAAACCCTAATAAGTATTTGAGTTAATATGTAACATTAAAGAGTCATTGAAAAAGGTAAAGACCTCAAAGACAAATTATAATGCAAATGCGGTGAGGTTTTTTTCCTGCTTGCTTTATTGTAAGGGATATAAAGTGTTTTTTTCTCCGTTAAAAAATAAAAAAAGTTCACTGATTGCCTCTAAAATGCAACTGATTTAACAAACTGCAGTGTCAATTACTCCAACCGGATACATGGGAAAATAAGAGAATAACTGTTTTGCTGTTCTTACATGTAAGAAATAGACTTTTGTAACAATGGCAGATGAAGCATTTTCAGATGGATATGCGATTTCCAAGCTGTCTGTGAAGGTAGAGGAGCACAGTGTCCTAATGGAAGGTTGCAGAACCAGCATAAATGTGGCTGTTTGATTTGCTAGAGGCAGAAAAGGTTTTAATATCTCTTGGACAATACCTGCCAGCCCTGTATATCATCTGATCAAGCCTCTACTAGAATAGTCTTTCTTCTATTTTTCTCCTTAAGAATGTTCCTCTCAAGAATAGTGCTGGTACCTACAACAGCTTCTGCTGCTTGCCCAGACTTTCCCCTGATAAACCTGCATTACTTTTCCCACTAGCTGAAAAAAGATTTTTCTCTGTTTCCTATCCCCACGGGGTAGCGGAAGTGAGCAGAATCCAGTAGTGACAGAAAATTCATGATGCAGGGTGAACATCCTTTAAAAATTCCTACTAGACCTTGAGTTAAAGAGCTTTCCTGTCTGCATCACATCACAAATGTGTTACTTCCCTTCGTCTTCCTCTCTGGAGGAACACAGCAAGCATCAAATGATGGAATGGAAGAAGGCAATCCTTACTACAGTGTTTTCACTGTTTGTCTCCTTTTTTTACAAGCTGAGATTAATATGCTGTGGAGAGATTAGAATGCCAAGATATTTGTGGTTCATCAAAATGGAAGCAGTGACTGGGACATTTGCTATATAAATGTGTCTGTGGGCCAGATTTGCTTAGCAAAACCACAGCTGTACTGCAGTTACATACTCTTTTTCCTCGTATCTTTCTGGACAGTCACATGAAGACAATATAGGGTCTCTTCCAGTATGTATGTACAACAATCAATCTGGACTACTTCAACAGAATTTACAATAAACATCTGAAAGGGAAAACCTGGTCTCAAGCCAACCTTTTTCCTGGTAATCCTAATGAAACACCAGATGATGATCTGAATTAAGATTTAACCCAGAGCCTTGATCCAAACTTTGCTGAAGTAGGAGGATGTTTTCATCCAAATTTAGGTCAGAAGTTTGCATGTTGTGACCTGTTTCTGTAATAAGCCAAATCCACACATTCAACAAGCAACAACCTTTTCAGAAATTCCAATTTCAAAGCTTGGGTCAGTCTCAGCCACTGATTGCAGGTCCATCACTCCCTAGCTACTCTGTTTGTACATGTGTAAGTGTGCCTTGAATTATTTTTATAACACTGCTTGCTGTAAAGAAATGGTAACTCACTTGTCAAGAACAGCATGTCTATAGCAAAAGAAATTAGTCTTTTCATGCTGATCAGCTGCACTTTGTAGCACTGATCCAAAGGAGAACTAATATATGTTACCTTTAGTAATATATTCTGTACTCTTCTGCCATTAGCTTTTGAAGGGAGAAGAAAAAGAAAAAACTTAAGATTACTAGTAGCAATTAAAAATGTCTACTAAATCAAAATAATTTATTCAGAAGGAAAAATAGATTATGAAATAATTATCTGGGCTAAAAACTGCATTCCAGAAATCCTTTGTCATGTACTTTCCTTCCCAAAGAGTTTGTAAATGAATACATCATTTGCTATGTCAGTGTAGGCTTATACTTCTTGGCAAAAGGGGAAAAAAAAAMCCAACCAATCCCGATTATAATAAAATCTAACTTTAACCACCAGCCTGCTGGAGGTGGTCTTAACATGACAGGTTTAAACGTTAAAGCCAACTAGCATTATAATGGAAATGTGATGGGGCTGACAACTGGTATTGCTTACTGGAGGCACTCACGTGCAATCTTAGTGTACTGTTGAACTGAGATAATTAAGTCCTAAAGGATTAATCCAAGAGTCTTGTACAATTCTTTATCCTACTGGAGTAACTTTACCTCTGATTTCTGATTTGGTAATGAACGTCCCCTTTTCGTGGATTATTCCAAAGTAGGTTGATCTTGAGTTTTCTGTCAATAGGCCACCTTCATTATTCCCAACAGCTTGGATTTACGTCATCTGATTCTTAACATCTACATTATTCTCTAGAGGCCCCCCTTGAACAATAAACAGGATGATGCACCTGTAAGGGTAGCTGAGTTCCAACTTGCTTCAGGAACTGCCTAACGGAAAAACACTCTGACCATAGGATCTTCATCTAGATGCTCAAATTTGGGCAGGAAAAATCCAACTCAGTGCCTTTCTTCTCCCCGTACGATGTTATTCCTTTTCATGGCAATAAATGCTGGAACAAAACTCCTTACAYAAAGAGTCACGGGTGAGGGGAGGGAGCAGGCCCACGACATCTCCTGTGTAGAGCACAGGGCGGTGCCCTGGCCCCGGCAAAGTGGCATTCCTTCACAGGTGGGCACCCTCAGACAGACAAGGAAACTGTGGCTTCCCTGTCCTTGTTACTGCCGTCATTGCTAATCACTACCCCCACTGTTCTCACCAGCGCTGGAGAAATCCTTTTTCTTGCAGGGGCTGCTATGTTATTGTTGCAGAAAGATTTTATTTACGCTCTGTTTGTTTCCACTGCCCTGTGAATGGGGTGGAGGGCAAGGGAAGCCAGACAAAGAGGAGATATCCTCCCCGCCTCATAGCACTGCCTGATGTGAGAGACATGTTAGCTTCGGCAGCGCGTGATACAGCTGACGCTGAGCGGCTGCACAGCCCCATTGCCTCAAACCGAGACGGAGGCCTCTCCGCAAGCGGCTTGCCGTGAGCTGCAGGCTGGCACGGGCAAGCGCGGTCCCTGCCCTGAGGGACTTGCAGTGATACTGCAGAGCTGCAGCAAAGCCCAGTTGTGAAAGCCTGTTTGTCTCTGTGGAGGAATGACCAAACCCCGTCATGCAATAGTGGCTTTTTGTTCCCTGCTGCCTTTATTCTCCATTTGTTTCCATGGTAGCGATATGGAAAAATTAGGATTTGTAATGTAAAATCAAGGAAAGAGACCATTTTTCCTGTCAGAAGCCAGCTTGTGATGTACTGTGATATATCTGTGACAGCTAAACGTAAACCTGTTTCATACAGAATGGATACATTTAGGATAAATGACAAAATCAGGAATTTTATATGTTTCATAATGGGCCACTTCAGCTGGGGTTCMTATGATTTATTTTTATATTTCTATTTCTCCAGCATGGAGACAATGTTTAGATATAAACCCATATAAACCCATACATACCCAAACCAGGTTGGTAATTTCATAGCAAACAGTTATGAATCTTCTACTTCTCTAAACTGCCCTGCAATTTACCTTAAGGTTATGTAACACCAGAACATACCACTCCTGTTTGGCACCACCCTAAATGTTTCTTAATACATGTTCAAATAGAGCCCTCCTGTGTTTGCTAGGTTTCATTACAACATCCATTAAATCTGAGAGATCATTTATTGACCTACATTCGCAAGACTGAGCTCCAGAAGGGATAGCCAAGTTTCTGTCTTCCGGCCTTTACACAACATGGACTGTTGAATTCCACTTGCCAAATACTGTATCAAGCTCCAAAAGCGTATCTTTTATGAGAGATTTGGTTTTGATTTAAAGACAACAAGTGAGAAAGAATTCACCACTAGGTCTGTCTTAGTTACACCACTGTTCAGTGGTAGCCATTGTAAATAACATTAGCTTAATTGTTATTATAAGTATTGCTTATGCTATTTATGATTCATCCCTGCATGCTTCCTGTATTGAGATATTCAAAACCCAACTGGCCGTGGTCATGAGCAGCCTGCTATAGTTGACCCTGCTTTGAGCAGGGGAGGTAGACTAGACCATCTCCAGAGATGGCTTCCAATCTCAATGGTTCTGTGATTCTGTAATTCTTCACTACTTTTTCCATATGATTTTGAATCATATGGGCAATTTTCCAAATGACATGGGAATATGTGGTATCCCTCTTGTAATATTAGTCCAGAAGCTACAGGTGAAGTGAGGAGCTGCACTTAAAATACATTTTTCCTCCTGCTTTTGCCATAGCCTCTTATCCAACTATGTGGAAAAGATTACATGGTCCATGCACCCATCTGTGCTTCTGTTTCTCTTCTGCAGCCTTTAAACCATCTGTAAGAATATATGTATTTTGGTCTAGTGGTACTATCACGGGACAGCTTTACTATAAGCAGCACTTAGAAGAAAAAAGGAGAGAAGAAAGCAGCCACCAGGCAAAAGAGCAAAATCAAAACCAGAAACCAGATGAAACAAGAGGGAAAAGAAAGAGAGAAGAACACTGTAAAAAGGTAGAAAGCAAACGCACAGAAATGGGGCATGACACAGTGCTCTGCAACACTGTGAGACAGAAAGGTATGTAAAAAGCACATCCGTCACAGGGAAGACCAGGCACACAGAACTGTAGGGAAACACTACTTCGAGTTACCTTTTCTCCTCTGTAGGTACATCTGTAATCTTTATTAATAATGTATGTATGCAGGGGAAGCAGATCTGTAAGTGCAGTGATTGTTCTTTGCTGAGCAGGTTTACAGACAAGAAAATACATTTTGCAGCTTAAAAGAAAGAACTGGTAGTTGATTCACTTCTACAATTCTTCAAAATAAAAATGCGAGACCTACCCCCATTTCCATAAATTCCTTTTCCACATTAAGAGTAAACATAAAGAATATGATTTTTACAAGGAGGCTTTTATTCCACCAGCTTGAAATTTTCCCACTAGTGCTTTCAGAGAAGATGACATTAAAGGCAATTACACTTAAGAGAATTCACTATGCTCACTCTCATATGTTTTTTGCATATGAGAAATAGTTTAATTACATATCTGTGGATAGCCCAAAGATAGGCTAACCTGATCTTTCAGATTACTTTCACAAAATACTAAACCTTTTCTTTTCATGAGAAAACCACCTCTGGATTCTCTCCTGCATGCACTACAGTAATAAACCATATGTTCTGTGTATCAAATTGAGGAGCAGAAAACAAAGTCAGTGGTTTTATCAAAATAAGTCACACAGAAAAAAAAGGTGGATTATTTGAACTGAATTTATTAAAAGTATTCCATTTTACAGGACTCAGGTGAAATACAAAGCTTTAGTTAAACTAATATAAAAAAATGAATGTGACTTAGAAAGTACTATAGCAAAGGAAATCATGTGTTTGCTAAAGTTTGATCTATATTTCAAGGGAAATTCATGGATAGGCCACAGCTATCTGTCCTGAATGATCCAAGCCAGTTACTCTCCTCGAAATATTTGTCATCAATTCACTTGAGCTGCTTACAATACAGTGGTTTATAACTACTAGGTCTACTGGAAGAGAAATATAAGCGTTAGTGGGAGAATGACATGGAATGCCTAATGTCTGCCTAGATTTTTAAAGACCCTTTTTTTTTTTTCCAGAAGGAAATTAGTAAAAAGCTTTAAATGCAGGCAACAGGCTACAGCTGGGACTAGTAGGAATGCACTTTGTGAACATCTTGTTCAACCCTTCTAAACAATTTTTCAAAGGTTCATAATGACCAGTGAACCCAAACTGCACGTCAGAGTGTACCTGGATGAGCAGCCCACCAAATTCTTCTTATAGCTTTTGATAGCATTTATTTACACAGAGGGGCTAGAGGGTTTGAGTTTTTACAGAGGATGGAAATTTCAGTCACTTCAGCGACTTGAAGATTTTCTCCAGTCCACAGACTGAACTCTAACTACTTTTATCTAGAGACTAACACCTAATCTACAGATGTAGTCTTTGTAGGGGATTAAAGASTCTTTAGGCCACTCAATCAAATGGAATCCTGTTATCAAATTCTCCTTCAATATTTTTAAAACTATCTCAATGCTATGTTTGAGAGTAAGAATCACCAGCTTTAATAGTGTTAAATGAACTGGAAGGTTTATTTTCTTTACTTCTGATGTTTACACTGAGAACAATAGAGCTTCACTTCTCAGTCAGCCAGGCTGCCCATGGAACTGACTTCAATGCCCTGGGAGGCCTTCAGCAGCATACGCACATGGCTGCCACATAATTTTTGATAATCAGCTCATTAAAAAAGACTTTTGTAACAAAAGTGCATAGTTTAGGCTGTTGCAGACACATACTGCAGCAGCATGATAATAGCGTAAGTAAATAACAATTCAGAGCGGGAGAACTGACCCCTCTATGGGGACAAATAGGCTCTGATATTGTTATCTAATGAATGGTGTTATGAGGTAGGATGTTCAGATACATGACGAAACTAATTAATCTCAGAAAGCATTTTATGCTGAGGAATAAAACGTTGGAGGAATGCAGCAGATGTTTTAATTACTCCATGCCACCATGTGGAACAAAACCTAGCAACTGTGCATGCTATGAAAATGAACTTAATTAAGGAGATCGCTAGCTGTGCCTCTGCCAACATTAAAATACTAATGTGTCTCATTCATAATTCAAAACAGGAGAGCACTGCACAGCAGCTTCTGTCCAGGATCGCATTCCTGGTTCAAAAGCAATCAGCTAGGACGCCAGAAGAGCTACACGTGCTCTTCTGAAGCAGACTAAGGAAAACAAAGTCAACAAAGGTTAAGCCAAAAAAAAGAATATGTTATCATGTTATCACTCCTCTGCAAATCTTGCTTCAGGAGTGCAAAACTATGCAGTCAATAGAAGTGACCAAAAGCTTAGACAGACTTATTGACTTCACTAGATATTACTGATCGGGCCATTGGAGAGGACACCCCTGATCTTTGTTTCCTCACTTCCCTGTTCATAGATATATAGTAGAAGCTGGCATCTGGAAGAACCAGTTGTTATGCAATTTGGCAATCCTGTAGAAAAGTGGAAAAATCTAATTATTCTTTCAAAACTGATGAAAACTGTTATGTTTTCCTGCCTCTGTTCTGGGATCTATGTCAAACATTATTTCAGTGACAGATTGAAGGATACATGCTCATGTCAACTTATGAATGCCTCTTGATTTGGGGAACAATGCTACATGTCAAACTTCCTTTTCCACGTCACTTCCATGAGGCACTGAGCATCTTGTGGATAAACTGCTGCAAAGCAATGAAAGAGCCATCAAGAGCCATTACCACTGGATGGATCCTGTGACAGGAATAACTGGCTTTCTGCCACGAGAGTCTGATGCAAGAGCCTTCTGTGGAGAACAATTCAGAAAGAAGGGAGAATGAAGAAAAAGGGGAGAGGTTTCCAGAGGTTCTGGAGTTGGAAAGCTGGAGCAGAAAAGGTGTCACATCTTTGAATGATGTATGTGCTTTATCTTGAAGTTACTTCATCAACAGGAACAGAAGCTGAAGTGAAGCTATGATTACACATTTAGCATGTGGTACTTAAATTGACTTAAGCAATTCGTGCCCCCACCATATATTCCTGACCCCCTCTTTGTGCAGGTGTGACTGCTTGGTAAATTGCCTGAGGGAACAGAGCCAGCTACGAAGAGCCTAGCCAAAAAAGTAAAAGAATTCACTCACTGAGAGACCACACAAACATTTGTGCTGGAACAATGCAGGGTAGCAGGGATGGGTGTGAACTCTTGCATAACGAGGACTGGGAGATAATGATGCTAGTACTGACAGCAAAAGAAATATATGCCAAACTATGTCATAAAAGTAGGTAAGAGGGACTCCATACCCCTTAAAGATGTTGACCAAATTGGCTTTGTGGGACAAGGCCTTCAGTAAAAACATATTTTGCAGCAGGGTTCTTTATCTCCTTTTTTTCCTAAAGCCAGATCAGTTCTCCAATTCAGGTCACAACATGGCTATGTATGTACCTACCAGCACACAGGAAACAGCAGCAAGAAATCAACATGAAAGATAATGTATCAGCAATGATTCCACCCTGGGAATCACAGGCGGGAACAACAGGGGTGGATCATATCAGACGCACTCAGGAACATGTTTTCCATACATTTGCATTGGTGTATGTGGAAATAAAAACCTTGTTTCCCAAGAAAACAAATGGATACAATTGTACTCCATTTTTGGTTAATATCCCGTTTTAACTTTGGAAGCCATTAGTCAAATACAACAAAATTTGACAGCGCTAGAAATAAAAGTGACTAACAAATGTAAACTTTAAGCATGGTTCATGAAATACGAAGATAAATACAGAGGAGACAACTCATTCACAGTGCCACTGAAGGAAGACTGTAAAGTAATCTCTACACTTGTCGCAGGAGTAACCATGACTCCCTTAAGACAGGACCATAGTTACTAGCTGGGCTCCGCAGTRGAGGCTACAACTCCTCATGGTCCTACTGGATGTCCTTCAGGGTAACCCAAGATAGCCTCTGCCCCAGTGTGTTTGGAGTTATAGTTGCTTCCTTCCTATTGACTGGCTTCACTGACCACTCGATAGTTTTTCCTCAGGTGAAACCAAGTTTTGGCCACAGATCCTACAGCTCATTATCCAGAGCCGGTGCCCACGGATGTAATTGGGCAAAGTCAGGCAGCTATTTTAGGGTGGGCTGTCTGGCTTGTGTTTGCCGTTGCATTGTGTATGTTATTATGGTCTGGCCGAAATAGGTTGCTTGGAGGCCACACAAACAAGCCCATTGGACTTGCGAGATGATGTRGTCCTTAGGAACATCAGGGACCACAAAAGCCTGGTGGAAGAGGAAATGGATCTTTCTGGGCTGGAGTTTATAAATTCGGACTTTTGTGGTTTGGAATGGTGTCATCCTTCCACCAGGAGTGACTATCTGGTCAGGTTACCAGAGATGCATGGGGTGACCACCTCTCCGATTCTTTGGGGCACTAACATCAGCCCACACGCAACTGATGTGGAAAGTGAGGAGGGTGAGGAAACCCTGCCCTCCATGACTGTGGCCCAACTTCCACCAGTCCCATCAATGCCTATCCTGGCTACTAGAGGAGATCTTCCAACCAATAGCACTCTGGTGGTGTAGGTCCCAGATAAAAGTCCATCATGGCCTTGTTGCAGGAACCAAATAGGAAAAATGTCGGGACTAACTGATAATCAAAAGAGAGCTCATGGAAGCAAAAAGATCCTGTTTCAGTGAACATATGTGAAACATCATAGTACTGCCTGCCTCTTCCCAAAGTGCATGGGGGCTGTGGAATCTGCCCTGATGGAGGGCTGGAGCTGTGGAGAACGCAATTGTGTGTTTGAAACTAAAATGGACCTAACTCGACATAAGTGCCTGGTCCACCCAATTACCAGGAATGTGGAATAGATCTTAGTCCCCCACCCAAAAAAAGGTATGGCAAGGAGGTTGCAGTGCTGGACACAGGAGGAGGTTAACTTACTCCAAAAGCTTGAAAAGCAGTATGAGTAGCATAAAAATATCAATAARCTGATAGACCACTTGCTGTCCAAAATGGCCAAGCAGGTAAGTGACAAGCAGAGAGAACTTTTTAAGAGTCCAGTGAAAAAAAGGTGAAAGATCTGGATTGGAAGAAACATCTATGGGAAGAAGGGGAACATCAAGATAATGTTGGGTCGCATGGAGAAGGTGGGTTGAAATCCCATTACAGAACAGTTATCTTGGAATGGCTGACATCTGATAAACTTCAGAGGGGTTTACAGGAAGGTGATCAAGGGGGAGGAATATCCAGAATTACTGATTGCTGATACCTCCAAAAACTGCTACTCATGCCTGTTTGCTAAATCTACTATGGTAAAAGCCAGCCTAATGTGAAAGCACCAGGAAGCACGCCCTTCGGGTCCACAGAAAAGGTGGATGAAGAAGAGAGCAATGCCACGGGGCCAATTCCCCAAGGGAAGAGGAGGAGGAGGGGGAAGTGCTGATCTCCCCTCTCTGGTGACCAGCAATAGGACATGAGGAAATAATATGAAGCTGCGTCAGGGAAAGTTCAGATTGGGCATTAGGAAAAGGTTCTTCACTGAAAGGGTGGTCAGTCACTGGAACGGGCTCCCCAGGGAAGTGGTCAGTTCAAGGAGCATCTGGACAACGGTCATATGGTTTAGTTTTAGGTAGCCCTGTGAGGAGCAGGGATTTGGACTCGATGATCCTTATGGGTCCCTTCCAACTTGAGAAATTCTATGATTCTATGAATTCTTATGCTTCCGGTGGCTGTTCCAACTGGGTAGAGTCAGTCTTATTCTAGACGACATGGAATCCCTGAGGTACAGTCTCCCAATGGAAGGGGTATACACTGTGTTCAAGTTGGGATGGGAGTCGCCAGGAACATTCAAAGGCCTGGGAGCTTTAAAGACTATTGGCTCTACAGACAATTTGGCATTCGAAGCCATGATTACGGCAAGAGATCTCTAAGAACATCAGAGAAATTAGTAAAAACTCAGCACTGGGCCCAGACCATTTGAGTCTGAGGGACCTAATTGAGATAGATCCCCAGCACGTCCAACTAATGGAACTTTTTAATCTATGGCTGGTGCCCAGTGTCATACCGGACAAGGTAAAAGAATGCCTGACAGTGTAAATATCAAAATCTGTGTTGCCTGAATGACAGAAACATTAATAATTAGCAACCTATTGTGACTGGGTCAACCATTTTGAGGCTGTTTTCAAGGATCTAAACAGCCCAGCTGACAAAGGCATGTCCTATTAATTTGTGGCAGAGGGGCTTTATAAGATGACCTAGTTGTTCCAAAAATTTAAAACTACTACAACTTCTTATTCGATATGCTAAGAGGGAACACCAGCCCGTCAGAGTAGCCTTTGTTGATTTGGGTAAAGCCTTTGACAACATAAGTGACTCTCATATTATTATGGCTCTAAAACAGAAGGGCATTGATGATCATACTATTGCATAATTAAAATTATTTATCATAATACTAATACCCAGATAGATCTGAAGAATGAACGGTTGGACCCCATCAGGATCTGGATTGGGGTGAAGCAAGGCAATGCAATGTCTCCAGTTTTATTCAATCTGTCAGTTACCCTCTACTGTGCAAGCTGGAGGAGGAAGGCAATGAGTTCCAGCACTGCGCTGAAGAAGAGAGAACAACATTAGCCTTTGCAGACAACTTGGTGCTACTGATTGATTCTTGGCATGGAATGCAGAAGAACATCAACATTTTTGACR
Organism: Oceanodroma leucorhoa; assembly: GCA_030449065.1. Classification (NCBI taxonomy): domain Eukaryota; kingdom Metazoa; phylum Chordata; class Aves; order Procellariiformes; genus Oceanodroma; species Oceanodroma leucorhoa. The sequence goes on from JASVER010000023.1 coordinate 5,755,929, forward strand.
TCTTGTGTGAATTGACTGGCCTCAGGGGCTGAAGTGCCATGGCTTCTACATCACAGCAATGAAAGGTTCTCATGCAATAAATGACTCTCCTGCTTGGACAATCAATGGCATACCGTTCAATATGATTGACTCAAGCAGCTCTGAGAAATATCTGGGCCTATATATGTAGACCCATGGCTTGGGTTATCAAAACCTGAACCACCAGAAAAATTGAGTGGCTGAGGCAGATTGGGCAGGCTTCTTTGAAGCCTTTCCAGAAGGAAGACATCTTGAAAGGACTTACTATCCCTCAACTGTTTCATCTAGCTGACCACACCGATATGAAGTCTAYGTACCTCCAAGCCCTTTATTTGGCCATTCAATCTGCTGTCAAGGAACAGTTACATCTACTTGCCTGTACTTGTGACATCATTCTTTATTCCACCACAGGCAATGGAGGCCTGGGTATTATCAGACTCGTGGCATTAGTCCCAAGCATGCAGGCGTGTCAGCTGCACCGATTGTCCAGCCTTCTGATGACACTAAAAAATCAATAGCATCAAGACGGTATTGATAATGAATTTAGAAAGTTGTGGATTGCTGTGGGAGGAAGTTGTGGATTGCTGTGGGAGGAAGGGAACCCATGCTTGGACCCAGCCAGCATGGGTTCATGAAAGGCAGGTCCTGCCTGACCAACCTGATCTCCTTCTACGACCAGGTGACCCGCCTAGTGGATGAGGGGAAGGCTGTGGATGTGGTCTACCTGGACTTCAGCAAAGCCTTTGA